>CM019710.1:32673243-32688438 GCA_009760885.1 Achatina immaculata | reverse complement strand
TTGGAAATATTCAAAAGAAAAAAAAAAACTCCAGAAAATTCCCAAAAAGCAAAACTTCAGTCTTTTTTCTAGCGGTCTTTGTCTGGGCATCTGTTCACCTTTTTCTAGCGGTCTTTGTCTGGGCATCTGTTCACCTTTTTCTAGCGGTCTTTGTCTGGGCATCTGTTCACCTTTTTCTAGCGGTCTTTGTCTGGGCATCTGTTCACCTTTTTCTAGCGGTCTTTGTCTGGGCATCTGTTCACCTTTTTCTAGCGGTCTTTGTCTGGGCATCTGTTCACCTTTTTCTAGCGGTCTTTGTCTGGGCATCTGTTCACCTTTTCTGTACACTACTTGTTTTTGGTGAATCCTTTGTGTCTTTGAAAAGAAAAAAATGGCCCCAGAAAAGCAATTATGCCATCACAGCAATCCCTCTAAGACTAAGAGGAAGTGCTACCTCTCAATGAGAACATAAAAATTTTAGATCATAAGAAGGGACTTTAACTTGCTCAAATGAGCCACAAACTCAGAAACAGCATAATCCTCAAATCACTGTTACTGATTTTGTGGCTCACTTGAAAGAAATTCATGAAATTGTTAGTGCTGGTCCCAAAACAGCAAAAGTAGTCTCTCTGGCTCATAATCAAGTGCTTACAAAGACTGAGAATGTATAAAGTGTGTGAATAGAGGACTTGTGAGTAAAGCATATCTTTGTGGATGGTAAAATTATGTTGAAAGAGCACCAAGCTTCTATAAAATGTATAAACCAGGAAAAAAGTTCATTAAGTGATAAAGCTGTTTCCACTTTTTTCCTAATTTATACATTTTGTTATCACAGCGTACTGCTCTGGCTCCATGTATAGTTATATACTTATGTGTGTGTTAATAATAAAAAAAAAAAAAAAAGGTAAAGGTAATCCTGTCACGCCTTACAGCCACATAGGGATATGGTGTTAGTGCCCATATTTTCCTTGACCTGTCAGCACACTACATGGTGATATGGTCAGTATCACGCCTGGCCACCTTTCCTTCCCCAACTCCAGAAGAAGTTGGGTACCCATTTCTACAGCTGGGTGACTGGGGTGCCTCTGGCTGGATTCGAACCCCCGACCTTCACCATGAGAGACCAGTGCACTAACCACTTCACCACTCAGTGTTACTAAACTTCTGTAAAATGAATAAACTAGGAAAAAAGTTGGAACAGCTTTATTACTTAATGAACTTTTTTCCTAGTTTATACATTTTATAGAAGCTTAGTAACAATGAGTGGCGAAGTGGTTAGTGCACTGGTCTCTCATGGCAAAGGTCAGGGATTCAAATCCAGCTAGAGGCACTCCAGTAACTATAAACTAGGAAAAAAGTTCATTAAGTAATGAAGCTGTTCCAACTTTTTTCCTAATTTATACATTTTATTATCAAAGCTTACTGCTCTGACTCCATGTATAGTTATATACATTTGTGTGTTGTTACTAAGCTCCTATAAGCATTAATGTAAGTGGGCTCAAGAGAGTGAGAAGAAGTAGTTTAAAGCTTGTAAGTGATGGCTGGCTAGATGTTGTAAAGCACTACAGCATGAAAAATTTCTGATGAAACCCTCTACAGATTTATAGGAGGCAGTGCAATCAATCTGGAAACTTGAAAGATTTATGCAATTTTTGTACCAGTCTCAGTGTTAAAAGATGTTATCCTCAAGTACAATCCTTGAGTAGAACAAGGCTTCCATGTCACTCAAAAGATAAAACAACATACCCACAACCACTGCAAGATTTGTTTGATAATGCAAATGAAAAGGAGAAACAGGTTCCTTTAAGAATGTTTCTAACTAAAGAATCTGTAACTGTGATGCCTTGACCTTCAACACTTGAAGATCTTCAGTCTCCTGACATTAGTATTTATGAGCCTCTGTCTCCTGACATTACTATTTGTGAGCCTCAGTCTCCTGACATTAGTATTTATGAGCCTCTGTCTCCTAATATTACTATTTGTGAGCCTCAGTCTCCTGACATTAGTATTTATGAGCCTCTGTCTCCTAATATTACTATTTGTGAGCCTCAGTCTCCTGACATTAGTATTTATGAGCCTCCTAAAAATGTCAGTGTCTGAATTTTCTGACACAGATAAATCTTCTGATGTGATGTAAAATTGTTCAGTCTAACCTGATGTCTCATAACTTACCTACAGTGCCATATATTTAGTTGCCTCACAACAATGGCACAGTAGGTATCATACAGCAATCACCATTGCCATCATCATATGAGGGCTATCAAGAATGAAGAGCCAAGGTTTTGGTTAGTGTTAATACAGTTTGAGTGAGAAAGAATGAATTTATATTTTCTCTGTTTATAATTACATTTTCTGTATGTATGTGTATCTATACTGTCAGCAAGAAGCAGCATTTTGAGTTGAAAACAGAACTGGAAAATATCAACCTATAAAACAAGGGTTGTGACAAGGATGTTTACTATCTCCAGACCTTTTTTCTCTGTACAGCGAGAATATTCTAAGAATGATCATCACAGAACCAGGTATAAAAATTGGAGGATACAATATTAACAACCTTCGTTATGCTGATGACACAGTACTGATAGCTGAGAACCAACAAGACCTGCAAAATCTCTTGGATAAAGTCACCAAAGAAATTGAACAGAAAGGCCTTACTTTGAACATCAAAAAGACAGAGACTATGGTTATATCTAAGAAACAGAATCCACCAACATGCAGTATAAAAATAAATGGAACTATTCTAAAGCAGGTGCAGAAATTCAAATACCTTAGAGCATTAATAACTTCAGATGGGAAATGCAAAACAGAAATTAGGAAGAGAATAGGCCAAGGAAAGACTGCATTTCAGAGAATGAGAAACATATTATGCAACACATCCTTATCAATGAATGTTAGAAAACAAGTCCTAAAATGCTATATTGAACCTATCTTGTTATATGGAAGTGAATCACGGACATGGTATAGCACAACATATGCATTGTTTATAGATTTTGAGAAAGCCTTTGACAGTGTCAACAGAGATGCACTGTGGAAAATCCTAAGATGGCATGGCCTCCCCCATAAAATACTTAATGTAATCAAAGCCCTATACGATGGTTTTCAGTGCAAAGTTATCTGTGGAGAACATACTTCCAGCAGCTTTAGGGTACAAACAGGAGTGAAACAGGGATGTGTACTATCACCAACATTATTTATCTTGGCAGTAGACTGGTTAATGAAGAGGCAACATCAGACAAATGTAGAGGATTACAATGGACCCTTGACACAGTGCTGGAGGACCTTGACTTTGCGGACGATATTTGTCTATTATCAAGCAGTCACAAAGATATGCAAGATAAAATAAACAAGCTAACTCAGAATGCAAACAACATAGGACTAAAGATCAACGTAGGAAAGACAAAGTTAATGAAGCAAAATGTGAACAACAGAAATGTACTCAGAGTAGATAACAAGTTAGTGGAGGAGGTCAACGAATTTGTATACCTTGGCAGCAGAGTAGTAGAAAATGGAGACAGCACAGAGGACATCAACAGCAGACTTACTAGAGCAAACCAGGCTTTTGCAATGCTGCAGACTATATGGAAATAAAAAAAAACTAAGCATAAATATAAAAATCAGGATATTTAAGAGTAATGTTCTAAGTGTACTACTCTATGGAAGTGAATGCTGGAAAATCACCAAAACAATAGAAAACAAGTTGAATTCTTTCCAGACTAAATGTTTACGAAGAATTAGAAAAATATTTTGGCCAAACACCATAAGAAATAACATCTTATTAGCAGAAATGCAGATGAAACCACTGACAACAATTATTGAGGAAAGACGCTGGTGATGGTTGGGACATGTGCTCCGAATGACTGACAACTCACTACCAAAAATAGCACTAAGATGGACACCACAGGGGAACAGAAGTAAGGGTAGACCAAAAGAGACATGGAGAAGAACAACAGAAAGGATGTTGAGCAATAGAGGGCTCACCTGGGCAAGAGCAGAAAAAAAGGCAAAGGACAGGCATTTGTGGAAAACCCTTGCGGAAGCCCCATGTGCCCTGGGCACTTAAGGTTCAGAGAGAGAGAGAATCATGGACAATAGGCAGGTCTGCACAAAAATCATTGGAAGCAGCATAAATGTGGTTTATTAGAAGAATGTTGCAAATCCCCTGGACAGCAAAAATAACTAATGAAGAATGTATGAGAAGAGCTGGAGAGACAAAAAAATCTTGTCAAAAAAAATAAGAGAGAAATAATGTACTTTCATAGGACATGCAATGAGAAGAGGGGGCATTGAAAATATTATAACAGCAGGAAAAATAGAAGGAAGAAAATCCATAGGAAGACCAAGAGAAATGATACTGGACAGTCTGACCGGATGGTGTGAGAGGAGATCACCAACTGAGCTAATGGCCTGCATGAAGGATCATGTACTCTGGAAAAGCACAATAGCCAAAGCCAGTCGGCACAGCACCTGATGATGATATGCATTTTAGATACTCTATGTTTTATTCTATATAATTTTCTCTCAGATCATAAAATAAAAGAAATTTGTAAATTTTGAAAGACAGAAAACGTTGCTTTGTTGCTGAGTGTGTACTGTGAAGTTAGGTTTACAATGGTCGTGTCTGTACTGAACACGGTGACTTCTTTTTCTTGTCATTATTCTTTAACCAATACAGTATAAAAACAGTTACACGGCATTTATATTGCACAGGTAGTGTAAGTAATCTAGAGATTATTTGTAGTATTTGAATGGACGTGTAAGTTGTAGACAAATGCTACACAATTATAGGGAACTTGAGCATCCACGGAAAGTTATGGAAAAAAAATTTCCCCGTGAATACGGGAAGACGACTGTACTCCACTTAATAGTAATGAAATACTAAATCACACACTACCAAACGGCCATGATATACTCCATCTTTTAGACAATCAAGAAAACTACCTGCAGACGATAAAAATATACTGGAACTTAACAGAGGAAAAAAATGTAACGTAATTGTAGCGAGGAGAACTGAAATTTTGTTTACTAAATGAAAGTTTCCTTACACGTTTTATGTTGAGAAACTAAGTCATGATTCGCTTTCTCCATTTTTTCGTCTGTCTTAGATACAAAAATTGTATGAAAATAAGTCCTGTACCTTCGAGACATTCCGTGAGAAAAATGTCACCGATGATAATGATGCAGCAGAGCTATATGATACAAACTATGTGTAAAACTTTTGCACGACACCTATATGCGAAATTCTGCTGTACTTCGGAAGACTGAGGTCCCTTTAACGATACACTTTATAAATAGGACATTTTTTACTTGTTTTTTTTTCCCCGTGCTGCCGCCATATTGGTTTTATTGTATGAATGACACGTTAGAGTAGCGTGGCACAAGTGCTATTCAAACATCTATGTCTCGTTCGGATTTTAAGATAGTTAACTAATCAGAGAATACCAAAACAAACTATCGAGTGGAGTACAATAGGCCAAAGAAAAAGAGGTCGACCACGTGAAACTCTAAAGAGGACGCCGTTATGAGAAGCTAGTTTAGTGGGCAATAACATCCCTTTTGCCATCCCTTAATTAATAAAGTAAGAGAACAAATTTTGTATGATTAGACCTAGAAAAAAATCGTAGACAAAGCACTTTAGTGAGACGTGAGAGAAAGAAAAATCACAAGAGAATTACCTGGGATTCGAACCACGGACTCCGGTAGGACGAGCAGCCGTCTAGCCACGAGAGAGCAGCGTACTATCGACTTAACAACTAGCACCCCAAAAAAGGTGTTTTGTTGACATAGTCTTTAGTAACTGTTCAGTAGACATGAGGGATCGTGACACCCGGAAAGAAACGAGGTCGTGACACAGAAATTCTGTAGCTTAGATTCAGTCTCTCTAGCAGGTACCAATTTTTTAGACAAACATACACACGGTCTCCTGCCATGTCTGGTGCAAACTTGAACAACAATAACAAACGAAGTGCTTTGTCTACGATTTTTTCAAGGTCTAATCCTACAAAATGTGTTCTCTTACTTTACCGTACCAAAGCCTCGTAGTTTCCTATTTATAAAAGTTTGTTCCTTAAAACTATACCTGAAACTAACTTCATGTAAAAAGTATTCGTTCGTTTGTAAAACTCCCCGAAAACCGTAGTTTCCTATTTATAAAAATTTGTCCCAATTAATAAAGTTGTAAAACTCCCCGAAAACAGGAAAACTTGGCAAACAACTATGCGAAGCCTATGTGACGTTTAACGACAAGAGAAGGATGCAAGATGTAAGAAGAATTATTAATTTTATTAGCTATATACGAACAAAGTAGCAGTAGAAGCAGTGACGTAGTGTGCAAAATGTATAAACTAGGAAAACGTCACGATTTTGTATTCGTTAAATAATAGACCTGTTCTCAGGAAAATCTGGGCACTAACACCATATCCCTATGTGCCTCTAAGGCATGACAGGATTACCTTTACCTACTTTTTCCCTAGTTTATACATTTTGATATCACAGCTTTACTGCAGTGCTTTGTGTATAGTTGTACAATTATCGTGTGTGACATAGTAGGCATCCCACTCTGCGTGGCAATACAAAAGGAAACATGTGAGAAAAAGTTATGTTGCACGTGCAGCAAATGAACCAGAGATCTTCAGGCTTTAAAAATGTAACCACTAAGTATCACTTTTTTGGGATACGTTAAACATAATACAACATAATGTAATGCTTATTATTAATACGGCATATATCATAGGTCTGTCAAACAGTGTGTTGCGGCACAATGTTGTATCGCAAGATGTATAAACTAGGGGAAAAGTGTATAGTTATATACTCAGTTGTGTATACTTATATACTAATTAATTATACGAATGTTGTATCGCTAAGGGCTAGAGGATCGCCGCTATTTTAGTTCATTTTTTAAACAAAATTAGTTTTAATTTTTCTTATTTATATTCAGATGTCTGCCAGGTTTTTTTTAATCAGCAATTCAGTTATTAGTCCCAGCCCAGTACGCACTCAAATGCCCGGATATCTGGTCTTTCAAGAGAACACTGACAAGAAAGGCTTGTAGAATAAAGCTTAAAAAATTGCAAAACAATACCAGTTACAACTCCCTTTCTTACGCCATTATAGTACTGGCATAAGTGAAGTAACGACTGTATTTCTGTAAGATGGAGAATTGCTAATATTTCGAGAACTTTAAGTAATATTCATGAGTCCTATTTGTTGTTAGATCTGGCTAAGTTTGGGTGAGCTAGTACAGTACGGAAAGTCTGAGTATCACGAGAATGGTAGAAAGAAGTTTCTAGCTCCTAACAGCCTGCTTTGTAATTAGCACGAGTTGGAAACAGTGAAGTCACGAGATTTCGCAGCGGAGCCGGGAACTATAAACATGGAAAGGTGGAAAATACTGGGTCAGAGAAGCCTCAAGACATACTTACAGACTTCAATTTGAACTACCACACTCTTCAAACACTTGGATCAATATCCTATCACCCCCAATAAAAAAAGTATTATAATACTTCCGTCCTGTGTCCTACACTAAACAGTAGAGCCTCTCCTGGTAGCACAAAACTCAGACATTGGTAATTAACATGACTCAACCTTCCTACACAAAACTATGTCCAATGGGACAAACAACAATACCTTACATGACTGGAGCAAATGTTCTTCTCCTGCAACCAAATATGACAATACATGATTCTACTTATCAATCATGTCTAGAAAAACTCTTTAACTCAAATACCAACAATCTCTGACTCCTATGATTGAGCCCTCTCTGTCTGAGCCTCTCCTCGTGTTTTCCATCTTTCCATTTTTATATTTTCCGGCTCCGCTGTGAAATCTCGAGACTTCACTGTTTCGAACTCGTGCCAGTTACAACGCAAAAACCGTAGACAAAGCACTTTGGTGAGATGTAAGAGAAAGTAAAATCACAAAAGAATTACCTGGAATTCGAACCACGGACTCCGGTAGGACGAACAGCCGTCGAGCCACGAGAGAACATCGTATCTTTAGAACTACACTAACTCGCACCTCTACTTGGAGTTGCTCGCTTTACCGGAATTCAAGGTTCCAATCTCTTGTGACTTTACTTTCTCTCACGTCTCACTAAAATGCGATGTTTACGATTTTTTCGATGTCTAATCATACAAAACGAACTAACGGACATACTTTAATTTCAAAAGGTTAAAAAAATAAAGTATGTTCGTTCATTCATTCGTTCGTTCCCATTGTGGACCCTTCCAAGACGGTCTTCTCTAAATTCTCATATAATTTAATGTGTCCAAAATATTTAAGTTTTCTCTATTTAATCCTCTTTACTAGTCAGCCTTATTCAATAGTAA
Source organism: Achatina immaculata (assembly GCA_009760885.1). Classification (NCBI taxonomy): domain Eukaryota; kingdom Metazoa; phylum Mollusca; class Gastropoda; order Stylommatophora; family Achatinidae; genus Lissachatina; species Lissachatina immaculata. The sequence goes on along the minus strand of CM019710.1, from coordinate 32,680,135 downwards.
GTTCTTGTTGCGTGGATATATTTGTTATTTTTGTGTTGTTTTTCTTTGTCTACATCTTCTCTAACATTCCTCGTTATATTGTCAGTATACAAGTTAAATAAATAAGGCGACAATATGCACCCCTGACAGACCCCTTTTTATGTCACACCAAGTTGTTGTTTCACCATGTATTCTTACTGCTACCTGTTGGTTTAGATCAATCATTTATTCATTCATTTGCATGTCCCTTGCAGAACTTTGCCTCCTTAACAGCATTCTTGTAGGCCTCCCGGTTGTTAGCAAGATGGCCTGCTGCTGATGCATCCTTGGTCTAGACACATGAGTGATATTAATTGTATCAAATGTGTTAGAAATCTCATTTTTTCCATTATTTCCCAAAATTTCTGGTTTTGTACAAAATCAAATGCCTTTGAATAGTCTATAAAAGATAAATATAGATTCAAATTAAATTCTCTGCATTTCTCTAGTATTAATCAGAACCAGACGTAGACGTTTGAATAGCATTTGTGCCAGGCTACTCATACGGAAACTGATTCATATAATAAAACAATATGGCGGCCAAGTTAAAAAAAAGTTGCTTATTTATAAAGTGTATCGATAAAGGCATCTCCGACTTCTGAAATACAGCAGAATTTCGCATATAGGTGTCGTGCAAAAGTTTTACACATAGTTTGTATCATATAGCTGTGCTGCATCATTATCATCGGTGACATTTTTCCTGTGGAAAGGCTCGAAGGTACAGGATTTTTATTTTCATAAATCTGTGTCTCTAAAACAGACAAAAATTGGAGAAAGCGAACCATGACTTAGTTTCTCGACATAAAACATGTGTAAGAAAACATTCCTTTGTCAGTTTTTTAAAGTTGGTCAGAGATGAGGGATACACATGAAAGGAAGTAGAGAACAAATCCAAGAACAGAGAAGACTTGGGGAAACTTTATCTGTGACCTATACTCCCAAGTGAGTGACAGACAGCTATGATAATAACACTGCAACACATAATGTTGTTCCACCTTTAATCAAGTCAGATTAATTTTGCTATGAGAAAAACAAACATGACATTAAAAACTTTCAGTCAGCTCTTCTTGTCGTGATATTGCTTCTGTTATGTTTTATACTATTTGCTTTATCCTTCCTCATGTACTGTGAAGTGTCAAGGGGAGATGCATTTGGCATATTTGCTTCAAATGAACGGCCTCTGAATCTTATTCCATAATTAGCGAGTGTCTCTTGGATACCATCTATCCATCTCTCTCTAGGTCTTCCTCTTGACCTGTGTCCTATAGTTCTATGGTTGAAGACCATCATGGCTGGCTATGAGTGTGTTATTCTCATTAAGTGGCCAAACCACTTGATTCTTTGCTTTTTGACATGTCATAGACATGATGTAGTTCCTACCATAAGTATCTTATAGTGTCATTTCTTAACTTGTCAAACTTTTGCTGCTTTCCTGAGACATCTCCTTTCACATGTGGATATTTTACTCTGTTGTTTCTTAGTAAGTGTCCATGTCTAGCATTGCTAGCACAGGTTGGTATACTGTTAATTAGTTTTTTTTTCTTAGTTTCAAGTGAGATGTTGGGGTGTGTAAGCATGGGGGGGGGGGGATATCTGGCATGCAGCAGCATTGGATTTTTGTGTTCTAATGTCAGCTTCTTTATCAAGCTTCCCATCTTCTGTGGACATACATCTGGCTATATAGAACTTCAACAAACCATTATATGTCACCAGCAAATAAATAAATAAACAGAAGCTTTTCACGTTAAACCATCAAGGAAATGCACAGATACAAACAAGACATACTAGGAAATCAAGAAAAAAGATGGACAGGACAAGGCAGAAGGAAATTAACAACACAGCACACAAAAGATACAATAATATGATCAGGTAAAGAAGATCATCATGAGGGAGGAATAGCATTGATTATAACAAAAGAACCATCAAGAGCATTGCTGAAATGGACCTCTATAAATGAGAGATTATTATATGCATGGTTCAACTCAAGATTCACGAAGCTGTCTATTATAGTTTGTTATGCACCAACAGAAGCAGCTGAAGAGGAATTAAAAGATTTTTACAACAGCCTCCAAGCCACAGTAGAAACAATACCCAAGCATGATATGCTACTCATCTTGGGCGACTTCAATGCAAAAGTAGGTGAGGGAAATGAAGATAGAAGAAGAATCATGAGAAGATAAGGAATCAGAGAAATAAATGAAAATGGAGAAAGACTGTGCAGTTTCTGTGAAGAAAACATGATGACCATCGGAGGGACAATTTCGCAACATAAAAACATCCATAAAGTGACTTGGAGGTCCCCAGATAAAACCACAGAAAACCAAATCGATCACATACTAATAAATAACAAATGGAAACGGTCACTATAAGATGTGAAAGCAAGGAAAGGAGCTTCTTCTTCGTTCGCATTGTCTGTCTATACCTGCAGTCTTGTCTCTTGGATAAATTTCACTGTTTTTTGTAATTCATGTATGGAACCGTAGAGCTTATCTAAGGAAAGGAGCAAATGTAGGAAGTGATCACAACCTTCTGGTAGCAAAAATAAAACTAAAATTAAGGAAAGCCAAAATCAGAGAACACAGAAAGATACGTTTTGATACAAGAAAACTGAAAGACGGCAAACAAGGAATGAATTCTCAGTAGTACTTAAGAACCGCTTCAGTGTCCTACAAGACGAAGCAGAAATGTCCATACTAGAGTTCAGTAAAACACTACAGGAAACAGCAAAAGAGGTGCTGGGATATCAGAAATGGAGAAAAGAGGAATGGATAAGCAAGACCACATGGGAAAAGATAAGAGCAGAGAAAAGAAATCAAGAAAAAATTACTGAACACCAAATCACAAAGGCTGAAAGAACAAGTTTTAAGTAATTATGCACAAAAAGACAAAGAAGTGAAGGAACCATGCCGTCAAGATAAATGTCAATACTATGACAACTTAGCAGAAGCAGCAGAGAATGCAGCATATGCAAATGACATGAAAACCATATACAAAATCACAAAGCAGATGACAGGTAACTTCAGCACAAGATATGAGAGTGCAATAAGGACACATAAGGGACAACTAGTCATTAGAGAAAGAGAAAAAATTGAAAGATGGAGGGAACACTTTAATACCCTACTAAACAGAACACAAGCAGTACAAACAATAGACATGCTTGAAGCAAAAATAGAACTAAACATCAATACAGGACCAATAACAATAAGTGAAGTAAAGGAGACAATAAAGAAGCTAAAATTAGACAAGGCACCAGGTGAAAATGAAGTGACTGCTGAGATGTTGAAACCAGAAGAAACAGAAACACCAAAACAACTTTGCCGGATACTACAATACATTTGGTATCTAGAAAAAGCTCCAGAGGGGTGGAAAACTGGCCTTATAGTAAAACTACCAAAGAAGGGTGACCTCAGAGATTGCGGGAACTGGAGAGGCATTACCCTACTGCCACTCACCAGTAAAGTATTTTGCAGAATTGTACCAGCACTTGAGGGAAAACTTCGGAAAGAGCAGGCAGGATTTAGGAAAGGAAGATCATGCATTCATTCATTCATTCATTCCTTTGCATGTCCCTTGCGGAACTTTGCCTCCCAAACAGCACTCCTGTAGGCCTCTCGGTTGTGAGCAAGATGGCCTGCTGCAGCTGCATCCATTTCCAGATCATCAACGATGTCTTGCAGCCATCTTCGTTTCGGTCTTCTGCTGCTTGGGTTTCTTGGTATGTTTCCAGAAGGTAGTTTACCATTGCTTTCCTTCCAGGCAGTGACTGTACTAGTCAGTGATCGTAGCCATTGTCCCTACATTGAGATCATCTGCCTACCATCATAGAATGGTGACCATAACCAACATAATCTGTCAGCTGCTCTCCCATTCCATCCACCACCTGCTCCCATGGCTTCACGTCACCCTGATCGGGGGGCTATACAGGTACTCCACAGATCATGCATAGACCACATATTTGTACATAAACAAATAATAGAACAGGCAAATGAATGGTATAACACAACATATGCATTGTTTATAGATTTTGAGAAAGCCTTTGACAGTGTCAACAGAGATGCACTGTGGAAAATCCTAAGATGGCATGGCCTCCCCCATAAGATAGTGAATGTAATCAAAGCCCTATATGAGGGTTTTCAGTGCAAAGTTATCTGTGGAGAACATACTTCCAGCAGCTTTAGGGTACAAACATGAGTGAAGCAGGGATGTGTACTATCACCAACATTATTTATCTTGGCAGTAGACTGGTTAATGAAGGAGGCAACATCAGACAAATGCAAAGGAGTACAATGGACCCTTGACACAGTGCTGGAGGACCTTGACTTTGCGGACGACATTTGTCTACTTTTTTGCAGCAACAAAGAAATGCAAGATCTTCTTCTTTGTTCGCTTCTACCACCAAGACCATACTGTGATCCTACTGAATTTACACCTGTGGTCCTCGTTACGTCCTGTGGTCTCTTGTGTGGTCCCCGAAAGGACCACACAAGATCCCTGAGAGGACCACAAGAGGTTCAGAGTATCGCAGGGCTTTAGCCTGTATTCTTGGTGGGTCTCTGAAGCGGATTGCGTGACATGGTGGTTTTTGTTGCATCAGTTTAGTCTATAGTTGGACTTTCTAACCGGAAGACCTCGACGTGTTTAGGATATCAGTGCATCCCCGCTGGGTGAGAGGTGGTAGCCCACCCAGGCCAGAGTTGGACTTTCTCACCGGAAAACCTCGACGTGTTTTGAGATACCTGTGTATCACCGCCGGGTGAGAGGTGGTTGCCCATCCAGTCCAGAGTTGGACTTACTGGAAAACCTCAGCGTGATTAGGATACGCAAAAATCCCCGTCAGGTGAGAGGTGGTTGCCTATCTAGACTACCCTGGTCCAGTGTCTCCGACTTCAGCATTTTGTGGTCGTGGCCACTACCCTTCCTAGTTGTGACCAGGTTGGAGCTTTTGTCCAGGAGGACGAATCCTCGCCACTAGTGACTTCCACCCCTGGGTTGAGACGGTTTAGGCATATTATCCCAGTATGGGTGTGTTTGGGACGTGACCGACCTCTAGAGCAGAGGTACTGTGACATGCGTAGCCTTCAAGTTTCACCCCTGGTGTGAGCCGAAATGCAAGATAAAATAAACAAGCTAACTCAGAATGCAAACAACATAGGACTAAAGATCAACATAGGAAAGTTAATGAAGCAAAATGTGAACAACAGAAATGTACTCAGACTAGATAGCAAGTTAGTGGAGGAGGTCAACGAATTTGTATAACTTGACAGTAGAGTAGTAGAAAATGGAGACAGCACAGAGGACATCAACAGCAGACTTACTAGAGCAAACCAGGCTTTTGCAGTGCTGCAGACTATATGGCAATCTAAAAAAAAAACTAAGCATGAATACGAAAATCAGGATATTTAAGAGTAATGTTCTAAGTGTACTACTCCATAGAAGTGAATGCTGGAAAATCACCAGAACCATAGAAAACAAGTTGAATTCTTTCCAGACTAAATGTTTACAAAGAATTAGAAAAATATTTTGGCCAAACACCATAAGAAATAACATCTTGTTGGCAGAAATGCAGATGAAGCCACTGACGGCAATTAGTGAGGAAAGACGCTGGCGATGGTTGGGACGTGTACTCCAAATGACTAACAACTCACTACTTAAAATAGCACTAAGATGGACACCACAGGGGAACAGAAGTAAGGGTAGACCAAAAGAGACATGGAGAAGAACAATAGAGAGGATGTGGAGCAATAGAGGTCTCACCTGGGCAAGAGCAGAAAAAAAGGCAAAGGACAGGCATTTGTGGACAGGCCCTGGGCACTTAAGGCTCAGAGAGAGAGAGAGAGAGAGAGAGAGAGCTTTTCACATTTGTTAAGCAAAATTTTTCAAGCTAAAGAATTTAGTTTGATGCCATTGAGTTCAAGTATAAGATTCTAATCAAAGCCATTTTGTTATATGTACTTCATTTGTTGTGCTATATATATATATATATATATATATATATATAATGAATTTTAAGATGCTGCTGTCTATATAAACATTGCTTTGTTTAAGACATGATTTTTAAGATGCCACAGAAACGTGTAAACAGTGTAGACAATTTATATGTATGTGGTGAAGTGACATTTTCATCTTAGAAATGTGGATTTACTTCCCTAATCAAGACAGCATATTATAATTTTTTATTGTAAGAGAAGAGATCAAAATGGCATATCATCATTTTTTTATTGTAATAGCAGAGATCAAGACAGCATATCATCATTATTTTGGTTGTAAAGTAGTAGATCAAGACAAGACCTGAACAGAGTACATTTGGGGTACTACATGCTGTGCACCTCCTTACCTGGTTGATAAATTAAAGGACTGTCAATGCATTTTGCCATTCTTGTAATATGGCCAGAACATGATCATGTTAATTACTTTTATTTTTACATGGTGCCTCCTCTTCAGCATGGAATATTGAGAAAGAAGTGGACCATGAATTATCCAAGTATTCCATCAAGCACATGACCAGTATCACTTGGAGATGACTTGCCTGTTCTTATCCCACCAGATCATTACATCCTGGAGCCCAGTAGAGAAAGTGATTTAAGAAACATCCCCTGAGCCTTCACAAGATCCAGAATTTACACCAACATCAGCTTCATTAAATAAGCCACACAGAATTTATCAAGATGAACTGAGTGATCTAATTTGATATCTGGACTTATCAAAAAGAAAATCAGAAATTCTTGCATTGAGACTTCAGCAGTGGAGTCTACAGGAGGAAAATGTAAAAATGTCAGTGTATAGACACTAGCAGAAAAACTTCACCTCATTTTTCTTAAAAGAAAACAGCCTTGTTGGTTGCTGTGATGTCAATAGCTTGATGATGACTTTGAAA
>CM019710.1:32617857-32673143 GCA_009760885.1 Achatina immaculata | reverse complement strand
AAGGAAAATACTCGGCATCAAGTGGAATGAATTCAAGAACAATGCAGAGATAAGACAGATGACTGAACAACAACCAGTCTCATAGATGAAAAGGAGATGGACATATGTTGGTCATTTGATGAGAAGAAATTATCAGAGAATCCCAAAACAAGCTATCAAGTGGAACACAACAGGCCGAAGAAAAAGGGGCAGACCGCGTGAAACTCTGAAGAGAACATTATTAAGAGAGGCCAAGTTAACAGGCATAAAATCCTTTGTTGAGGTTGAAAGACTCGCCGAGGACAGGAAAAATTGGCGAACTACTTTGCGAGCCCTATGTGACGTCTAACGGCACGGGAAGGATATAAGATATAAGATACACATACACATGAAGCACTACAGTAAAGCTGTGATACCAAAATGTATAAACTACGACAAAAATTAAATATTTAAATATTTTAAAAAATATTTAACAACTGTCGCATTCCCAATAATTTATTGACAACGCTTACTTGTGTTCTTCCAAGACTGAGCTAAGTGTTTTGTGATTCCATCTATTTATTATTTCTGTAACATAGGATTAATGTGATTCTATACTTTATCTCGTCTCTCTGTTTCTTCGTCTTGTTTCTGTTTGTATAACGCCAAAACGTCACAGCTTTGTGTTCGTTAAGTAATAAAGCTGTTCCTACTTTTTTTTCATAGTTTATACATTTGACCGACGGCAAAGACGCACTGCTATCTGGACGTTCTCTCCCGTGGGACCCAGCGGGCACAAACTTTTCTATAGCATAGTAAGGTTTCAGTCATTTCCTGTACTGCATTGCGTCCTATTCCAAGATTTACTGCCATTTCAGAAACTGTGACACGTCTGTCTTCTTTAATGATGCCGTCAACCCTTTCCACGTTGCGTTCGGTGGAGGCAGTTCGATGGCGAATGCTGCGAGGCATATCTTGGATGCTAGTGTTTCCATCTTTGAATCTTTCATCCACCTCCTAACACTGCTAGCACCCATACACACATCTCCATAAGCAAGTTGAAGTCTTTGGTGAATATCAGCAGCGGGGATTTCCTCTTTAACGAGGAACTCTATAACAGTGTGTTGACGAAACGAAACTTCAGAGCCCGCCATTTTGTTTATGCTCCGCTCCGTCACTGTACACATGATGGTGACGTCATGTGACCTCTACACGAAGTGCAAAGGATGCTGGCAAGGTGATACATTTATATTTTCTCTATCTATACATTCTGATTTTTAAAAATATTTTGCTCACGACTTTCGGTATGACCCTCGTACTTAGTTTGGACCTTAACTCTTTCGCTGTTGTTTGCTTTATATTTTGCCCTGTCTACAATGGCTGCTAGTTTCTGCAGCACTCTGTTGTGCCGCCAGGTGTAGCTTCTTTGGGCTAATGATACTCTGCATGAATACATGCATACTAAACATATCCATAGTCTGCCGGTGGGAAGTAAAAATGTTTGATCTGTAATTAAATTATTACCTCTGGTATTTTTTCAAACTGTCAGTGAGATATATTTTCCCTCTGATAGTGAAAGGGTAGCACTAGAAAGATCTAATATCAGTTCTATGTGGAGACATGGGAAAGCATGTGGAAATTGTCTTATATGCTAATTATCACTCACATATAACGCGAGTAATCTTTTAGTATAAACATAAAAGATTAACTATATCATTGTACAGAAAGCCACTGCAGTATAGCTGTGATAACAAAATGTAAAAACTTTTTTTAAATGTAGGAACAGCTTTAGCAGTTAATGAGCTGGTATGCGAGCTTATCAAAATTCAGCTATAATTATTAACACTCCCTTTTTTACACAGTCATCTTACACCTTACATCCTTCCCGTGCCATTAAACATTACACAGGGCTTGCATGACAGCTTGCCAAGTTTTTCTGTTTTCTACCAGCTTTTCAAACTCATCAAGGGACTGTATGCCTATTATTTTGGCCTCTCTTAACAGTGTCTTCTTTAGAGTTTCACGTGATTGGTATCTTTTTCTTTGGCCTGTTGTTTTCCACTTAATAGCTTGTTTTGGGATTCTCCGATCGCTTCTTATTATCACGTGACCAACATACGTCCCTCTCCGTTTCCTGATCACCCATGAGACTGATTGTTGGTTGCTCATCTGTCTTATCTCTGCGTTATTCTTAAATTCATTCCACTTTATACCGACCATTTTCCTTAAGCATTTGTTTTCAAAAGAGTCTAAATTCTTGATTTCCAGCTTTCGCATGCATAAATGAGGGTGGATATTTCATTTGAACTAAATCATCATAACTTTGTTTTTGTGCTCATAACTTTTGAATACCATATGTTTTCAAAATTCTTGAAGGTCAATGCTGCTTTTGCAATTCTAATTTTAACTTCCTTTCTGGTGTCACCATCCTGGTCTATGTAGCTGCCAAGATATGCAAATTGGTTTACTTCTTGAACAGCTGTTCTTTCTATATTAATTTTTTTCCTTCTTGATTAATGATAAGTTATATTATTTTTGTATTTTCCTTGTTAATTTCAAGTCCTATTTTACTAGCCAGTGAAGACAGGATATCTGTTTTTTCTTGCATTGATTTTACATTGTCACTGATAAGAGTTAGGTCATCTGCAAAATTAAGATCTTTTAGTTGGATCTCTTCTACCCAATCAATACCTGTGTTACCTGTGCAGCATTTTTTTTTTTTTTCATTATGAAGTCTATAGCAATTCCAAAAAGCAAGGGGAGATAATATACATCCTTGTTTCATGCCTGTTTCAATCTGGAACCATTCGCTCATTCTTTCTTCTGTTTTGACTACATAAACATATCCGTTGTAGAGATCACTAATAATGTTGGCAATTTTAGATGGTATTCCATATATATTCTTAAAATTATCCACAGTTAATCTCTGTGTATCCTCTCAAGCACCTTTTTTAAAGTCTATGAAGGTCAGGATTAATTGATTTTGCTTTTCAATATGTTCTTCAAGTATTATTCTTAGAGTAAAGATCTGGTCAAGGCACCTTCTCTCTTTTCAAATTCTGCCTGTTGTTCTTTCATTGCAAAATCCACTATATCTTGAACTCTATTCAGATTAACTTTGCAAAATATACTGTCCAAAATAAGAAACGCATAACTACTGATGACCCAATTTTAGCCATAACTTTGCTATTCTATAGTTTTTTTAAATTGAATGAATACAATTTTCAAATTGCACACAATAATACCTACGGGTTTAAACATTCACTTGACAGTTTCTTGCATCTCTCTCTCTCTCTCTCTCTCTCTCTCTCTCTCTCTCTCTCTCTCTCTCTCTCTCTCTCTCTGAACCTTAAGTGCCCAGGGCACGTGGGACTTCCGCAAGGGTTTTCCACAAATGCCTGTCCTTCGCCTTTTTTTCTGCTCATGCCCAGGTGAGCCCTCTATTGCTCAACATCCTTTCTGTTGTTCTTCTTCGTGTCTCTTTTGGTCTACCCTTACTTCTGTTCCCCTGTGGTGTCCATCTTAGTGCTATTTTTGGTAGTGAGTTGTCAGTCATTCGGAGCACATGTCCCAACCATCGCCAGCGTCTTTCCTCAATAATTATTGTCAGTGATTTCATCTGCGTTTCTGTTTCTTGCATCTGCGTGACGATAATTTGTTAGTCCCAGGGGTTCTCAAGTTAGTATGGTGTGTGGTCTCCGCTTGCATTGATCAGCGACTGGCATCTCCTGGGCATAGATACGATCAGATGTCTGATGTTCGCCTGTGGGATGGCTGCCCACTCTTCCTGTAGTGCTTGCCACAGATCACGACGATTGTCTGGAGAAACGTTTCAGCGACAAACACGTCTTTGCAGCTCATCTCATAGCTGCTCGATAAGATTCATGTCTGGAGACAGGGATGGCCAGGGAAGGGTGAGAATGTTGTTGGCAGTCAGGAACTGTGTGGTGAACCATGCAGAATGGAGCCTGGCATTGCCCTGTTGAAACACAAACCTTTGCGCAGCCAACAATGGAATGACATGGGGTCGAAGAATTTCATTGACGTATCGTTGCGCATTCAAGCCTCCTTCAAGCTGCGTCAATGGACTCCTTCCATTGAAATTGATCATTCCCCATACCATTACACCTCCACCACCGTGCGGCGGAGCTTCATCAACGCAATTATGGGCAAAACGTTCATTTGGCCTACGGTAGACCCGTCTCCACATATCATGGCGGTGCAACAAAAAGGAAGATTCGTCACTAAACCAGACATGTCTCCATTGATTGTCAGTTATTCATGGCCGATGCTAGTTGGCCCAAACAAGTCGATTTTTGGCGATGGCGTCTCGTTAAGACAGGACCTCGGTGAGGTCGTCGTGCCACCAGACCAGCTTCATGCAGTCTATTCCGGACAGTTTGATCAGACACACGACGTCCTGCAAGCAATGACTGGGCACTTGAGGAAGCTGTTGTAAACCTGTTTCTGAGGTGATGATGCAGAATAAAGCGATCATCAGCTGCTGTTGTCACCCTGGTTCGTCCACTGCAGTGCCAGTCTACAGCTGAGCCAGTGGCTTGGAAATGGTGCCAAAGTCGACTGCTGCACGTTTAAATGCCCGGCAATCTGACTTTGACTTTCACCTGCTTACAGGCGACCAATAGCAATGTTTCGTAAATTTTGCGATAGACGCGCCATAATTGTCTGCTTGAAAATTAACTGAATTTGTTTGTGTAACCTCATCCTTTTATATGGTTTCATTTGTGTGGTAGGGGAGTTGTGCTCATGACAACAATCACGACTTTTCCATAAACGCAGCGTGAGTTATGGTAAAAAAAAATGCGTGATTAGCAAGGGCAACTACTACATTCTGACTATACACGAGAATAGCAAAACTCACACTAAATCATGGACCTGATATCTTGGTGACAATTTTTAGTTTGGTTTGAGATACCCGGGAAAAAACTGTTTGTCATAACATAAAAAATATTGAAGCTTAAATAAGCTACGCGTTTTTTTTTTTTGTTTTTTTTTGGGACAGTATACTTTATAATATAGTGGGGTTCTGTATTATTTTAATATAACTAATTTTCAATATAGTGGGGTTCTGTATTATTTTAATATAACTACTTTTCAATATAGTGGGGTTCTGTATTATTTTAATACAACTACTTTCCAATATAGTGGGCTACTGTATTATTTTAATACTTGAATTACTTTCTAATATAGTGGGCTTCTGTATTATTTTAATACTTGAACTACTTTCTAATATAGTGGGCTTCTGTATTATTTTAATTTCTCTCTCTCTCTCTCTCTCTCTCTCTCTCTTTCTCTCTCTCTCACACACACACACTCTCTCTCTCTCCCTCTCTTTATGCCCAATAAAGATTTGTTTTATCTTCATGCAATGGCATACAATGACACCTTAAATCTATGTCTTTATGCTCCTGAGGCCGTCTCTTATATTAAACACTTCCTATAATTAATGTTTCTCCTATCTTACCTCAGTCCCCCATCACATACTTCCGGTCAACCCAGGTTCTATTTCTCCCCATCCTCCATCACATACTTCCAGTCAACCCACGTTCTATTTCTCCCAATCCCCCATCACATACTTCCAGTCAACCCAAATTCTATTTCTCCCCATCCTCCATCACATACTTCCAGTTAATCCAGCTTCTATTTCTCCCCATCCACCATCACATACTTTGAGTCAACCCATGTTCTATTTCTCCTCATCCTCCATCAAATTCTTCCAGACAACCCAGTTTCTATTTCTTCCCATCCTCCATCATATACGTACAGTCAACCCACGTTCTATTTCTCCCTATCCTCCATCACATACTTCCAGTCAACCCAGGTTCTATTTCTCTCCATTCTACATCATATACTTTCAGTCGACCCAGGTTCTATTTCTTCCCATCCTTCATCACATACTTCAAATCAACCCACGTTCTATTTCTCCCCATCCTCCATCACATACTTCCAGTCAACCTAGGTTCTATTTCTCCCCATCCTCCATCATATTCTTCCAGTCAACGCAGGTTCTATTTCTTCCCATCCCCCATCATATACATGCAGTCAACCCACGTTCTCATTCTCCCCATCTTCCATCATATACTTCCAGTCAACACAGGTTCTATGTATCCCCATCTTCCATCATATAGTTCTAGTCAACCCAGGTTCAATTTCTCCCCATCCCCCATCACATACTTACAATCAACCCAGGTTCTATTTCTCCCCATCCTCCATTACATACTTCCAGTCAACCCAGGTTCTATTTATCTATATCCCCCACCTTATACTTTCAGTCAACACAGATTCTACCTCTCTCCATCCCCATCACATATTTCCAGTCAACTCTGGTTTTATTTCTCCACATCCTCCATCATATACTTCCAGTCAACCCACGTTCTATTTCTCCGCATCCTCCATCACAGAATTCCGGTCAACCCAGGTTATATTTTTTACCATCCTCCTTCACATACTTCAAATCAACCCAGGTTATATTTCTCAAGATCCTCCATCATATTCTTCCAGTCAACTCATGTTCTATTTCTCACCATCCTCCATTATATACGTCCAGTCAACCTACATTCTTTTTCTCCCCATCCTTCATCATATACTTCCAGTCAACCCACGTTCTATTTCTCCACATCCTCCATCACACAATTCTGGTCAACCCAGGTTCCAATTCTCCCCATACTCCTTCACATACTTCCAGTCAACCAAGGTTCTATTTCTCCCCATCCTCCATCATATTCTTCCAGTCAACCCATGTTCTATTTCTCACCATTCTCCATCATATACTTCCAGTCAACCCACGTTCTATTTCTCTCCATCCTCCATCATATACTTCCAGTCAACCCAGGTTCTATTTCTCCACATCCTCCATCAAATTCTTCCAGTCAACCAGGTTCTACTTCTCCCCATCCACCATCACATACTTCAAATCAACCCACGTTCTATTTCTCACCATCCTCCATCACATACTTTCAGTCAACCCAGGTTCTATTTCTTCCCATCCCCCATCATATACATACAGTCAACCCACGTTCTCTTTCTCCCCATCTTCCATCATATTCTTCCAGTCAACCCAGGTTCTATTTCTCCCCATCCTCCATCATATACTTCCAGTCAAACCAGATTCAATTTCTCCCCATCCCCCATCACATACTTCCAGTCAATCCAGGTTCTATTTCTCCACATCCTCCATCACATACTTCCAGTCAACCCAGGTTCTATTTCTCCCCATCCTCCATCATATACTTCCAGTCAACCCACATTCTATTTCTCCACATCCTCCATCACATACTTCCAGTCAACCCAGGTTCTATTTCTTCCCATCCTCCTTCACATACTTCCAGTCAACCCAGATTCTGTTTCTCCCCATCCTCCATCGTATTCTTCCAGTCAACCCATGTTCTATTTCTCACCATCCTCCATCATATACTTTCAGTCAACCCATGTTCTATTTCTCTCCATCCTCCATCATATACTTTCAGTCAATCCAGGTTCTATTTCTCCACATCCTCCATCAAATTCTTCCAGTCAACCCAGGTTCTATTTCTCCCCATCCTCCATCACATACTTCAAATCAACCCACGTTCTATTTCTCCCCATCCTCCATCACATACTTCCAGTCAACCCAGGTTCTATTTCTCCCCATCCTCCATCACATACTTCCAGTCAATTCAGGTTCTATTTTCCCCAACCACTGCCACTCCTTAGTAAATACAAGAAACTCCACTAATTAATTTACACACAACTCAATCATCTTTTAATACATGAAAATCTCCATTACAATGATATAAATCAAATGATTCAGATTGGAAATCTTATACCAAGCATGCAACATCTATTATGATACATAACAAAATATACTACATATCTTAAAAAAAAAACCATTATAAAACATTACACTTCCAAGATGTCTCTTCTCTTTTATGTGAATCCTAAGTTGAAATAAAACTAGTAGCACACTCATCACATTCATAAATCCTCTCTCTTGTGTTCTGAAGGCTGCTACTGTAAGTAAAGTCAACACAAGAGATAACACATTTGTATATCTCCTTCTTTTCTTTCCAGTGTGTTCTTCTGTATACATAGTGGTTGCCACTTTCAGAAGCTGAGCACCACAAACATCACATCTGTAAGGTTTCTCTCCTGTTTGTGTTCCTCTGTGATTTTTAAGGCAGGATTATTAACAAACAAAACTGAAGATCACAAACATCACATTTGTAAGATTTCTCTCCTGTATGTCTTCTTTTGTGCGTCTTCAGATCACCACCTCAATTAAAATGAGCACCACAAACATCACATTTGTAAGGTTTCTCACCTGCATGTTCTTTTTTGTGTAGCTGTGACAGAAACAGTAATACTTAATTTTAAACCCAAAATGAAGATAAAAAAAATGATTAAGAGTAAACTGAATGGAAACATTTACTACACATTCTGACTAGAGGAAAGACAGGACTTTTCTTCTGGTATGAAGAGATGTTATTTTAGACTCACTTTGTGATTAGTAATTTTCTGATAGCAAAGCAGAGCTTAAGATTTTCTGATAGCAAAACAGAGCTTAGGATTTTCTGAT
The DNA here is from genome assembly GCA_009760885.1 of Achatina immaculata. Lineage (NCBI taxonomy): Eukaryota > Metazoa > Mollusca > Gastropoda > Stylommatophora > Achatinidae > Lissachatina > Lissachatina immaculata. The sequence continues at coordinate 32,664,610 of CM019710.1, read as the reverse complement.
AGCAAAGCTGAGCTTAAGATTTTCTGATAGCAAAACAGAGCTTAAGATTTTCTGATAGCAAAACAGAGCTTAAGATTTTCTGATAGCAAAACAAAGCTGAGCTTAGGATTTTCTGATAGCAAAACAAAGCTGAGCTTAGGATTTTCTGATAGCAAAACAAAGCTGAGCTTAGGATTTTCTGATAGCAAAACAAAGCTGAGCTTAGGATTTTCTGATAGCAAAACAAAGCTGACTTTCACCAGAAAGGTGAACTTTTGTTTTTCTGATAGCAAAACAAAAATGAACTTTGGATTTCCTGAAAGTAAATAATAAAGGTGATCTTAGGATTCACTTCTGGATGGAATGGGCACTATAGTTATTTGGTACAGAACTGACATTATATGACTTTAAGATTTCCTTGATGTTAGGATGCTTTTAGTAAGTCAGGATTTTTTTTTTTTTTTTTTGGAGGATGGGGGGAGGCGGGGGGTGTGAAATATTGTGGTCAAGTTTAGCTACAGTTCTAGACAGTATTAAGAAGAGCTTGGCCAGGGTTTTGTCTAGTTACAACTCCCAGACAGTATTAAGAAGAGCTTGGCCAGGGTTTTGTCTAGTTACAACTCCCAGACAGTATTAAGAAGAGCTTGGCCAGGGTTTTGTCTAGTTACAACTCCCAGACAGTATTAAGGAGAGATTGGCCAGGGTTTTGTCTAGTTACAACTCCCAGACAGTATTAAGGAAAGCTTGGCCAGGGTTTTGTCTAGTTACAACTCCCAGACAGTATTAAGTATTAAGAAAAAAAGAAAGGGGGAGGGGTGGAGGGTTTGCCACTGTCTAGCATACTGGAGTTACTCCTCTCATTTGACTTTGTGATTGGATCTTGGCAACTGGAAATAAAAGTCGCCAAACTGAGTCATCACCATCATCACTTTGGAGAGTTTATATATTTTTGTTTTAAACTGCATAGCTTCTGGACTTACTGGCTGTTTCGCTACATGTCGATGATGTAGAAAGATAAGGGCTATCATGGAGAAAATGTTACCAGTGGACGAACAAAGAAGAAGAAAGAAATCCACTAAGATGGCTCCACCACTTTCTCCTAGGCTCATCACCAAATATCTTTTTTTTTCTTCTTCCAGCAAGTAAACTCACCACCACAAACTTCACATTTGTAAGCTTTCTCTTTTGTGATGTTTAAGGCTAGAATTACCACAAACTCCACATTTGTAAGCTTTCTCTTTTGTAATGTTTAAGGCCAGAATTACAACAACTTCACATTTGTAAGCTTTCTCTTTTGTGATGTTTAAGGCTAGAATTACCACAAAATTCACATTTGTAAGCTTTCTCTTTTGTGATGTTTAAGGCTAGAATTACCACAAACTTCACATTTGTAAACTTTCTCTTTTGTGATGTTTAAGGCTAGAATTACCACAAACTTGACTACATGAAACTCTAAAAGAGGATATTATTAAGAGAGGCCAGTTTATTGGGCATAACATCCCTAGATGAGGTTGAAAAGTTTGCCAAAAATAGGAAAACTTGACAAATTACCATGTGAGCCCTATGTGACAGTTAGCAGCATGGGAAAGATGTAAGATGCTGTCTCTTGTGTACTTGAAAAGAACCAAGCAGGGAAAAGATAACTCCACAAACATCACATTTGTAAGGTTTCTCTCCTGTATGTGTTCTTTTGTGCGCCTTCAGGCTGTCACCTTTAGTAAATTCTGCACCACAAGCATCACATTTGTAAGGTTTCTCTCCTGTATGTCTTCTTTTATGTGCATGCAGCTGGCTACTTCTAGCAAACTGAGAGCCACAAACATCGCATTTGTAAGGTTTCTCTCCTGTATGTGTTCTTTTGTGTTCATGCAGATGGCCAGTGTGATAAAACTTAGCATCACAAACATCACATTTGTAAGGTTTCTCTCCTGTATGTGTTCTTTTGTGTGCCTGCAGAATGCCACCTCTAGTAAATATAGCACCACAAACATCACATTTGAAAGGTTTCTCTCCTGTATGCGTTCTTTTGTGATATTTAAGGCTGGAATTATAAATAAACTGAAGATCACAAACATCACATTTGTAAAGTCTCTCTCCAGTATGCTTTCTCTTGTGTGCTTGGAGATTACAGCTGTAAGAAAAGTCAGTTCCACAAACATCACATTTGAATGGCTTCTCTCATGTATGTGTTCTTTTGTGTGAGTGCAAAGTGCCACTTTGATTAAACAGAGCACCACAAACATCACATTTGTAAGGTTTCTCTCCTGTATGTGTTCTTTTGTGTGCACACAGATGATCACTTTGATTAAACTGAGCACCACAAATATCACATTTGTAAGGTTTCTCTCCTGTATGTGTTCTTTTGTGTGCATGCAGCTGGCCACGTCTAGTAAACTTAGCATCACAAACATCACATTTGTAAGGTTTCTCTCCTGTATGTGTTCTTTTGTGTGCCTGCAGAATGCCACCTCTAGTAAATATAGCACCACAAACATCACATTTGAAAGGTTTCTCTCCTGTATGCGTTCTTTTGTGATATTTAAGGCTGGAATTATAAATAAACTGAAGATCACAAACATCACATTTGTAAAGTCTCTCTCCAGTATGCTTTCTCTTGTGTGCTTGGAGATTACAGCTGTAAGAAAAGTCAGTTCCACAAACATCACATTTGAATGGCTTCTCTCATGTATGTGTTCTTTTGTGTGAGTGCAAAGTGCCACTTTGATTAAACAGAGCACCACAAACATCACATTTGTAAGGTTTCTCTCCTGTATGTGTTCTTTTGTGTGCACACAGATGATCACTTTGATTAAACTGAGCACCACAAATATCACATTTGTAAGGTTTCTCTCCTGTATGTGTTCTTTTGTGTGCATGCAGCTGGCCACGTCTAGTAAACTGAGCACCACAAACATCACATTTGTAAGGTTTCTCTCCTGTATGTGTTCTTTTGTGTGCCTTCAGGCTGTCACCTTTAGTAAATTCTGCACCACAAGCATCACATTTGTAAGGTTTCTCTCCTGTATGTCTTCTTTTATGTGCATGCAGCTGGCTACTTCTAGCAAACTGAGAGCCACAAACATCGCATTTGTAAGGTTTCTCTCCTGTATGTGTTCTTTTGTGTTCATGCAGATGGCCAGTGTGATAAAACTTAGCATCACAAACATCACATTTGTAAGGTTTCTCTCCTGTATGTGTTCTTTTGTGTGCCTGCAGAATGCCACCTCTAGTAAACATAGCACCACAAACATCACATTTGAAAGGTTTCTCTCCTGTATGCGTTCTTTTGTGATATTTAAGGCTGGAATTATAAATAAACTGAAGATCACAAACATCACATTTGTAAAGTCTCTCTCCAGTATGCTTTCTCTTGTGTGCTTGGAGATTACAGCTGTAAGAAAAGTCAGTTCCACAAACATCACATTTGAATGGCTTCTCTCCTGTATGTGTTCTTTTGTGTGAGTGCAAAGTGCCACTTTGATTAAACAGAGCACCACAAACATCACATTTGTAAGGTTTCTCTCCTGTATGTGTTCTTTTGTGTGCATACAGATGATCACTTTGATTAAACTGAGCACCACAAATATCACATTTGTAAGGTTTCTCTCCTGTATGTGTTCTTTTGTGTGCATGCAGCTGGCCACGTCTAGTAAACTGAGCACCACAAATATCATATTTGTAAGGTTTCTCTCCTGTATGTGTTCTTTTGTGTTCCTGCAGACTGCCACTTCTGGCAAACTGAGCACCACAAACATCACATTTGTAATGTTTCTTTCCTACATACTTCTGTTTTTTCCTACTATTTTGTAAAGCCATTTCACAACCACCATTGCTCTCCTGCAGATCTAATGTCTCAAAGTTCTCAGTCTCTTGTACATCAGTTGTCTCCTCCTGCCAGTTCTTACTTTCATGTACATCTGATGTCTGCCAGTTCTTACTCTCATGTACATCTGATGTCTGCCAATTATGGGTCTCATGTACATCTGATGTCTTCCAGTTCTTGGTCTCATGTACATATTCAGCAGCATGCTCCATTTTCATGTACTCATCAAGCTGGAAGGAGGACTGGTTGTTCAATAAACCAGGTTGTATGTCTGAAATGTGAAAACAGGAAAATAAGAAACACAAGCACTGTGTACTTTGTTAAAATGTAATGAATTATATGTTACAGGAAATTCCCTATATAGCAGAACTGAACATCAGCAAAGGACAGTCAAGTTCTTCACTATGTCATCAGCTGGCCAGAGCTTCTAGCTCACAACTACAAGGAGATCCACCACCACCATATGTTCTAGCTACAAGCATGGTTAAACTGTCAGTCAATAAATCTATGTTTATACATTTGTGTTCATAGTTCACAAACTAATTTTTAACCTTATTGTGGTGGTGGAGCTGAATGTTACACTAACTCTGAGAACTAAACAATCAGTAACATCACTACCAGAAAGACTTTCTAAGTCACAGGCATATGTCAGGATCTAGTTTATTTATGCTGCTAAAGTTGCAGAACATGGGTGTACATGGAAAAAATGTATCAATGGCTCAAATGGAGCAACAGAATTATACAAATCCAGGCCAATAACAGACTGCCTAATCTGCCATCAAAGAAGGACTGCCACATAGTTCTACTCTTTACTCAACATTTTTTCAGATCTTTATAAATAATTCTTCACTATCTTGTTTAAAACCTAGAAAGCCATATCTCCCAATAATAGATAAGACCTACATAAAGTTGTTGAGAGACTTCAAGAGAGTGCTCCTCACTACATTAGACTTTGCAATTTCTGGAAGCCACAGATTAAATGCTACTAAAACCAAATATGTGGTCTTCATTCTCAGCAACAAACTGACAAAGACTGAACTCAAAATATCCCTTAGTGGTGCACAAGTCACCAGATATGAAAATCTAACATACCTTATCTAACAGCCAAGCTACATGTTAAATTGTTGCAAACAGAGTCACGGGATATAATGAGAGAAAAAGTTACAACTGAAGCAGTAGAAAAATGTAAACATATGCCATCAGACACCCCAACTGTAGATTAGTAGATAAATGGAAGACTAAAAGAAACATGTAAACATATGCCATCAGACACCACAACTGTAGATTAGTAGATAAATGGAAGCCTAAAAGAAACATGTAAACATATGCCATCAGACACCCCAACTGTAGATTAGTAGATAAATGGAAGACTAACAGAAGACAAGAACTAAACACTCCAGTGCTTACAGCAGAATACGAGTTTATGTGACTGTAAAACTGAAACCGTTTTTCACAGCCTGGAAATATAGAGCAAAAACAGCTGAGCAGAACTAAGATATAGAAAGAAGTGAAACTATTTTATCTTCTGTGACATAATTACCATCTTGCAGTGAATATCATGGAACATGAACATCAGAGACAATAAACATGCTGACAGAATAGTTACAGAGAGAATAAATGTTCTGACAGACTAGTCATAGAGAGAATAAATGTTCTGACAGACTAGTTACAGAGAGAATAAATGTTCTGACAGACTAGTCATAGAGAGAATAAATGTTCTGACAGACTAGTCATAGAGAGAATAAATGTTCTGACATGCTAGTCATAGAGAGAATAAATGTTCTGACAGGCTAGTCATAGAAAGAATAAATGTTCTGACAGGCTAGTCATAGAGAAAATAAATGTTCTGACATGCTAGTCATAGAGAGAATAAATGTTCTGACATGCTAGTCACAGAAAGAATAAATGTTCTGACAGGCTAGTCACAGAGAGAATAAATGTTCTGACAGGCTAGTCATAGAGATAATAAATGTTCTGACAGGCTAGTCATAGAGAGAATAAATGTTCTGACATGCTAATAATAGAGATAATAAATGTTTTGACAGGCTAGTCATAGAAAGAATAAATGTTCTGACAGGCTAGTCACAGAAAGAATAAATGTTCTGACATGCTAGTCATAGAGAGAATAAATGTTCTGACAGGCTAGTCACAGAGAGATTAAATGTTCTGACAGGCTAGTCATAGAGATAATAAATGTTCTGACTGGCTAGTCATAGAAAGAATAAATGTTCTGCCAGGCTAGTCATAGAGAGAATAAATGTTCTGACAGGCTAGTCATAGAGAGAACAAATGTTCTGACAGGCTAGTCATAGAGAAAATAAATGTTCTGACAGGCTAGTCATAGAGGGAATAAATGTTCTGACAGGCTAGTCACAGAAAGAATAAATGTTCTGACAGGCTAGTCACAGAAAGAATAAATGTTCTGACAGGCTAGTCATAGAAAGAATAAATGTTCTGACAGGCTAGTCACAGAAAGAATAAATGTGACGACAGACTAATTGCAGAGAGAATACAAGTGCTGATAGACTAGTTATTGAGAGAATAAATATGTTGATGGACAGGTTACATAGTCAAAAAAACATGCTGAAAAACTAGTCACAGAGAAAATAAACATGATGACAGAATAGCCAAAGACACAATGAATATGGTAATGGCTAGCCACAGACATGATGAATAGGATGACAGACTAGCCACAGACATAATGAATAAAATGACAGACTAGCCACAGCCACAATGGATATAGTGACAGACTAGTCATAGATACAACGGATATAGTGACAGGCTAGCCATATACACAATGAGTAGAATAAGGTGACAGATAAATCACTGACACAATGAATATGTTGACAGACTAATCACAGACACAATGAATATGGTGACAGACTAACCACTCACACAATGGATAAGGTGACAGACTAGCCACAGACACAATGAGTAGAATAAGGTGACAGATAAATCACTGACACAAGGAATATGGTGACAGACTAGCTAGTAGTAAGACCACCATGTCACAACATCACCAACATGAAAACTTTGAAGGTACATTATCCACATCAACTACATACTCACTAGCTGAACCAGCCCTCACCAAACCCTTCTATTACTGACATTCTTTCCTGCACATTCCAAAACCTGGCCCAAGGGGAAAGAAAGTAAACTCTGGGACTAAAAAAGTGAAAATCAAGTTACAGTTGACAAACTTACTTTTAACATCCACACATGACCCAGACTTTTCTTCACTTTTAGTTTCTGACATTTTAATGCAGTCACTGACTGGAGTCTAAGTGTCTGCACAACTGTAGCTGAAGTTATTCTGAAAAGATGGATCAAATTTTAACACAAACATTGTTTTTTGTATTTGCTAGCAATGGTTGTTATAGAAGCTAATAAAGCCTGTATCACAGTGTCATATTTGCTAGCAATGGTTGTTATAGAAGCTAATAAAGCATGTATCACAGTGTCATATTTGGTAGCAATGGTTGTTAAACAGAAGCTAATAAAGGCTGTATCACAGTGTCATATTTGGTAGCAATGGTTGTTATAGAAGCTAATAAAGCCTGTATCACAGTGTCATATTTGGTAGCAATGGTTGTTATAGAAGCTAATAAAGCATGTATCACAGTGTCATATTTGGTAGCAATGGTTGTTATAGAAGCTAATAAAGCATGTATCACAGTGTCATATTTGCAGGCTCAATTTGGTCATAGAAAAAAATACTGTAATGGAACACAACATTCTAACCCACATTTTCTAGACTTTGAGGAAACATTTGACAGTGTACACAGAAAACAATGGTGGAAGATTACATTCTATGGTATTCTACAAAACATAATGAACATATAGAGAAATATTTTTAGTAGTTATTGTTGAGATGTGAAATAATATGTTACATGTGCTACTTAATATAATAACAGGCATTATAACTGTTTTATGGCTACAATTAGTTGACTAAAGTATCTTAGCCATTCACTGACAAAACTGATACATTCAACTTTTATACAGACATTCAGTGACTAAATTTACATATTAAACTCTTATACAGACATTCAATGACACAATATATTCAACTCTTATATGTACATTTAGTGACAAAATTGATGTATTCAACTTTTATACTGAAAATCACTGATGAAATTGATGTATTCAACTATCACAGATATTCAAAGATGAAATTGATGTATTCAAGTCTGACATGGACATTCAATGACAAAACTGATGTATTCAACTCTATTCAGGAATTCAATAGCAAAACTGATGAATTCAACTCTTATAAGACATTCAATGACAAATCTGACATATTCAACACTTATTCAGACATTCAATGATAAAACTGTTATATTCAACTCATATACAATGACAAAACTGATGTATTCAACTCTTATACAGACATTTAATAACAAAACTGATGTATTCAACTCTTATACAGACATTTAATAACAAAACGGATGTATTCAACTCTTATACAGACATTTAATAACAAAACGATGTATTCAACTCTTATACAGACATTTAATAACAAAACTGATGTATTCAACTCTTATACAGACATTTAATAACAAAACGGATGTATTCAACTCTTATACAGACATTTAATAACAAAACGGATGTATTCAACTCTTATACAGACATTTAATAACAAAACGGATGTATTCAACTCTTATACAGACATTTAATAACAAAACTGATGTATTCAACTCTTATACAGACATTTAATAACAAAACGGATGTATTCAACTCTTATACAGACATTTAATAACAAAACTGATGTATTCAACTCTTATACAGACATTTAATAACAAAACTGATGTATTCAACTCTTATCTATCTATCAATGCCTCTGACCCCTCGTGGAGCATAGGCCGCCAACAAGAGCTCGCCAGGCAGTTCAGTCCTGGGCCACTATTTCCAACTGTCTCCATGTCTGGTTCATTATTTTGATGTCCGTGTCCAGACTTCGGCGCCAGGAGTTCCTTGGTCTCCCTCTCCTCCTTTTACCCTGTGGGTTCCATGTTAGGGCTTGCCTTGTAGTGCTGAATGTGGATTTCCGTAGGGTGTGTCCGATCCATCCCCATCTTCTTCGTAGGATGTCATCTTCCACTGGTTGCTGGCCTGTTCGCTGCTGCAGTTCTTGGTTACTTATGGTATCTGGCCATCGTATTTGTAGAATCCTTCTAAGGCATGTGTTAATAAATGTCTGGATTCGTTTCATGATCGTAACAGTAGTTCTCCACGTTTCTGAACCGTATAGCAGAATGGGCTTTATCATGGTGTTAAATACTCTGATCTTCAATTTATTTGACAAGGCTGAAGTTCCCCATATTTTCTTCATCTGATGGAATTTTACTCTTGCCTTGCCCATTCTTGCTTTTATATCAGCTTCTGTTCCTCCCTGCTTGTCTATCACACTTCCCAGATAAGTAAACTTTTCAACCTTTTCCAGTTCCTCTCCTTCCAATATAATGGGCATTTTGTTGACCTCATTTACTCTAAGAACTTTACTCTTTCCCTTGTGGATGGTAAGGCCTAGTCTTGAAGAATTTTCTGCCACTAATATGGTTTTCTCTTGCATCTGTTGCTTAGTCTGAGAGAGAAGTGCCAGGTCGTCAAGTTGAGTCCAGAGCATCCACTGAATACCATTTCTCCTATTTTCTGTTGATTTTCTCATAATCCAGTCTATGGCCAGGATAAATAGAAATGGTGACAGTAGGCATCCCTGCCTCACTCCGGTGTTAACTTGAAAGGCATCTGTTAGTTGTTGTCCATGGATTACCCTACATGTCATCCCTTCATAGGAGTTTTTAATGATGGTGGTAATCTTCTCCGGTACTCCGTAGTGTCTCAACAGCTTCCATAGGGTCTGTCTGTCCACGCTGTCGAAAGCCTTCTCATAGTCAATAAAACTGACATAGAGAGGTGAGTTACACTCCAGTGATTGTTCTATGATGATACGTAATGTTGCTATTTGGTCTGTACAGGATCTGTTCTTCTGGAATCCTGCTTGTTGGTCCCTGAGTTGTGGATCTACCGCATCCTTTATCCTATTTAAAAGAACTCGGTTGAGTACCTTTCCTGGTATTGATAGCAGTGTTATACCTCTGTAGTTGGAGCAGGAGCTCAAGTCACCTTTCTTTGGTATCTTGACAAGGTAACCTTCTTTCCACTCTGTAGGCACTTGCTCCTCTTCCCAGATCTTCCTGAAGCGGGGGTGAAGAATGTCTACGCTGGTCTCAATATCTGTTTTCAGTGCTTCTGCCGGGATGTTATCAGGTCCTGCTGCCTTGCCATTCTTCAGCTGTTTTATGGCTTTACAAATCTCTTCCTTTGTTGGTATACCACAATCTATTCATAGATCTCTATCAGCTGGTTCAATATTCGGTGGGTTGTGAGGGGCTGGTCTATTCAACAATTCTTCAAAGTGCTGCATCCATCTGTCTCTCTGTCCCCAGTCATTGGGTATTGCTTTTCCGTTCTTGTCTTTCACTGGCCTCATCGGCACACTATAATTTCCAGTCATCTTCTTAATTGTGGAGTATAGATCCTGTATATTCCCCTGCTGGGCAGCTCCTTCTGCCTCTGTTGCCAGTGTTTCTATGTAGTTCCTTTTGTCTGTCCTGATGCTCCTCTTTGTTTTCCTACATGCTTCCCTATACTCTTCTTGTACAATAATTTTACTGGCTCTTGTGCGGCTGTTATTGAGTGCTGCTTTTTTCATCTTTCTCTCCTCTATTCTCCTTATGGATTCTGCAGAGATCCACTCCTTGTGGCACAGCTTCCTGGGGCCAAGCACTTCTTGACATGATGAGGTAAATGCTTCTTTCACTCCTTGCCATCTCTTATCAATTGACTCTTCTTCTGGTAGATCTTGTAGAATCTGAAACTTATTGGCGAGTGCAATCTTAAATTCTTCCTGCTTAGTTCTATCTTTTAGAACTGTGGTGTTGTATCTCTGGCGTTGTCTACTGTTGCCTCCTATCCCAGTCCTCTTTAGTTTTAACTTCAATCTGGCCACAATTAGATGGTGGTCTGATGCAACATCGGCTCCTCTTTTGCCCCTCACGTCCTGAAGAGATCTTCTGTATTTCTTCCCAATGCATATATGGTCAATCTGATTCTCTGTTACTTGATCTGGAGAAACCCATGTAACCTTGTGTATCCTTTTATGATGGAAGAAACTCCCTCCAATGACCAAATTGCTTATGGCACAAAAGTCAGCAAATCTCTCTCCGTTGTCATTCATTACACCTAGTCCTTGCTGCCCCATGATATCTTCGTATCCCCTGTTGTCACTTCCGATCTTGGCACTGAAATCACCCATGGCAATAACCATGTTCCGCTCTGGATGACTCTGCACAATACCCACCAATCTCTCATAGAATTCCTCCTCAGTACCATCGCTGCTTTCATTTATTGGTGCATAACACTGAATGACATCCATATTTATCCCTCTCTTTTGGGTTTTGAAGGTGGCTATAATAATCCGTGGGCCATGTGCCTCCAATCCAATAAGCACTCCCTGAGCTTTCTTTGACAGCATTAGGGCCACTCCATACGTGTGTGGTGCGGTGTCCTCCTCGTGTCCTGAGTACAACAAAAGCTCTCCCGTGCTAATCCTTGTTTGCCCAGTTCCAGTCCATCTTGTTTCGCTTATTCCCAGGATGTTGATGTTGTATTTCCTCATTTCCGCTGCAACCTATATTGATTTCCCGGCTTCAAACATAGTTCTAACGTTCCATGATCCTATAATAATGGTGGTCCTGGTGGAGATGGCGGTTGTCGGTCTGATGATAGCTTCCTGGTTTCCCTGGCTTTCACTGTCCGGCTTCATGCTTCCTCCAGCTGGAGGCCCGTCCTCCCCCAGGGCCGAAATATCTCTTGAGTCTCTTTTTGGCATTTCTGTAGCAAAGTTCTTTTTATAGGATAAGGTTGCTGGCCTTAAGCCAACCCTCCCCCTTTTTCCTGACTTGGGACTGGCAATGATCCATAAAATGGGCCACTGGTGGGGTTATTCAACTCTTATACAGACATTTAATGACAAAAGTGAAGTATCATCATCATCAGGTGCTGTGCCGACTGGCGTTGGCTATTATACTTCTCCAGAGTACACGATCCTTCATGCAGGCCATCAGCTCAGTTGGTGATCTCCTCTCACACCATCCCGTCAGACTGTCCAGTATCATTTCTCTTGGTCTTCCTCTTGATCTTCTTCCTTCTATTTTTCCTGTTGTTATAATATTTTCAATGCCCCCTCTTCTCACTGCATGTCCTATGAAAGTACATTGTCTCTCTCTTATCTTTTTGACAAGATTTTTTGTCTCTCCAGCTCTTCTCATACATTCTTCATTAGTTATTTTTGCTGTCCAGAAGATTCACAACATTCTTCTAATAAACCATATTTCTGCTGCTTCCAATGACTTTTGTGTAGACCTGCCTATTGTCTGTGATTCACTTCCATATAACAAGATAGGTTCAATATAGCATTTTAGGACTCGTTTTCTAACATTCATTGATAAGGATGTGTTGGATAATATGTTTCTCATTCTCTGAAATGCAGTCTTTGCTTGGCCTATTCTGTTCCTAAGTTCTTTCTGCATTTCCCATCTGAAGTTATTACTGTTCCAAGGTATTTGAATTTCTGCACCTGCTTTAGAATAGTTCCGTTTAATTTAATACTGCATGTTGGTGGATTCTGTTTCTTAGATATAACCATAGTCTCTGTCTTTTTGATGTTCAAAGTAAGGCCTTTCTGTTCACTTTCTTTGGCGACTTTATCCAAGACATTGTGCAGGTCTTGTTGGTTCTCCGCTATCAGTACTGTGTCGTCAGCATACCAAAGGTTGTTAATATTGTATCCTCCAATTTTTATTCCTGGTTCTGTGATGATCATTCTTAGAATGGGGTTTTCCACAAATGCCTGTCCTTTGCCTTTTTTTTGCTCTTGCCCAGGTGAGCCCTCTATTGCTCAACATCTTTTCTGTTGTTCTTCTCCATATCTCTTTTGGTCTACCCTTACTTCTGCTCCCCTGTGGTGTCCATCTTAGTGCTATTTTTGGTAGTGAGTTGTCAGTCATTTGGAGCACATGTCCCAACCATCGCCAGCGTCTTTCCTCAATAATTGCTGTCAGTGGCTTCATCTGCATTTCTGCCAACAAGATGTTATTTCTTATGGTGTTTGGCCAAAATATTTTTCTAATTCTTCGTAAACATTTAGTCTGGAAAGAATTCAACTTGTTTTCTATTGTTTTGGTGATTTTCCAGCATTCACTTCCATAGAGTAGTACACTTAGAACATTACTCTTAAATATCCTGATTTTCTTATTTATGCTTAGTTTTTCTGATTTCCATATATTCTGCAGCTTTGCAAAAGCCTGGTTTGCTCTAGTAAGTCTGCTGTTGATGTCCTCTGTGCTGTCTCCATTTTCTACTACTCTGCTGCCAAGGTATACAAATTCGTTGACCTCCTCCACTAACTTGCTATCTACATTTCTGTTGTTCACACTTTGCTTCCTTAACTTTGTCTTTCCTACGTTGATCTTTAGTCCTATGTTGTTTGCATTCTGAGTTAGCTTGTTTATTTTATCTTGCATATCTTTGTGACTGCTTGATAACAGACAAATGTTGTCCGCAAAGTCAAGGTCCTCCAGCACTGAGTCAAGGATCCATTGTAATCCTCTGTGTTTATCTGTAGTTGTTTCCTTCATTAATCATTCTAGTGCCAAGACAAATAATGTTGGTGATAGTACACATCCCTACTCCACTCCTGTTTGTACCCTAAAGCTGCTGGAGGTATGTTCTCCACAGATCACTTTGCACTGAAAACCCTCATACAGGGCTTTGATTACATTCACTATCTTATGGGGGAGGCCATGCCATCTGAAGATTTTCCACAGTGCATCTCTGTTGACACTGACAAAGGCTTTCTCAAAATCTATGAACAATGCATATGCCACTCATTTGCCTGTTCTAATATTTGTCTAAGTACAAATATGTGGTCCATGCATGATCTTCCTTTCCTAAATCCTGCCTGCTCTTTCTGAAGTTTTTCCTCAAGTGTTGGTGCAATTCTGTTGATGATTATTCTGCAAAATACTTTACTGGTGAGTGGCAGTAGGGTAATGCCTCCCCAGCTCCCGCAATCTCTGAGGTCACCTTTCTTTCGTAGTTTTACTATAAGGCCAGTTTTCCACTTCTCTGGAGCTTTTTCTAGATCCCAAATTTGTTGTAGTATCCGGCAAAGTTGTTTTGGTGTTTCTGTTTCTTCTGCTTTCAACATCTCAGCGGTCACTTCATCTTCACCTGGTACCCTGTCTGATTTTAGCTTCTTTATCACCTCCTTTACTTCACTTATTGTTATTGGTCCTGTATTGATGTTTAGTTCCGTTTTTGCTTCAGGTATGTCTATTGTTTGTGCTGCTTGTATTCTGTTTAGTAGGGTGTTAAAGTATTCCCTCCATCTTTCAATTTTTTTCTCTTTCTCCACTGACCAGTTGTCCATTTTGTGTCCTTACTGCACTTTCACATCATGTGTTGAAGTTACCTGTCATCTGCTTTGTGATTTTATATATGGTTTTCATGTCATTTCTATATGCTGCTTTCTCTGTTGCTTCTGCTAAGTTGTCGTAGTATTGATGTTTATCTTGACGGCATGATTCCTTCACTTTTTTGTCTTTTTGTGCATAATTACTTAAAACTTGTTCTTTAACTCTTTCCGTGCGTATGGTCGATATATCGACATTTCCGGTATACCGAAGCTACCGTATGGTCGATATAGTGACAGTTTTATTTCTCGAAAGCACTCCAATCCAACTTTCACTTTTAAAACTAACTGCGCATGTCAGAAATAACCTTCTTCCTTCCTACTCAGCGTGGGAGCGCCAAGCAGACATTTTCTGAAGCTTTCTGTTCAGTTTTTGTGCAAATTTTCCAAGTATATCGAACTGTGGACACGCCCTTCGACATGGCAGATTTTACTGAATGTACCTCCCATAGTTCTAGACCTGTTAGAAGGAGTAAAGTAGCTTTTAGAGAGATGTTAGTGACAATAACTGGTAGGAAAAGTGTCAGTACTGACGAAAAATCTGACCGGTGTGATTCTGACAGTCTTCTTCTTCTTCTTCGTTCGCACTGTCTGTCTATATCTGCAGTCCTGTCTCTTGGATAAATTTCACTGTTTTTTGTAATTCATATTCTGACAGTGATACTGATCTTGACAATGGTTCTCAGTCTGACATTGCTAATAGTGTAGTAGACAGTGACAGTAACTATCGTCCGTCGACAAGTACAGCTACGTCTGCTCCTCCACCTGCCAAAAGGCAAAAGAGGAATGTTTCTGCGGCTCAAACAGAAGATGCAGAACCAGAATCACCATGGAGATTAGCAGAGGCAGATGAAGTAGTAGGTACTGCTACTGAAGAATATGATGGCAGTGGTGCGTTGCTCAATCTTGGCAATGACAGGACACCTTTGACTTTTTTTCCTGGGACTTTTCACAGAGGATGTTGTGGACAGTCTCATTAGCAGCATAAATGAATATGCTGCTATGAAACTTGGCCAACCTGAGACTGTAAAGAAGTACAGTAGACTACAGCAGTGGGTACCTGTTGATTGTCCAAATTTCTGTTATAAATTTCTGTCGACACTAATAGCCATGAGCATTCAACCTAAACCCAAAATCGGTGACTATTGGAGCACCAAATCATACTTTCACATTGCATTTTTTGGACAGACATTGGCCAGGGATTGGTTTCAGTTGATATACAACACCATGTTGCATGTTGGTGAAGCTGATAGTGAAGCCAAGTCCAAAATTGAGCCATTTCTCAATCAGTTATTGGCATCATCTCAGGCAGCCTATTACCCCCACATTGAGTTGAGCATTGATGAGATGGTAATTGGCTACAAGGGACGCTGGAAGCACAAGCAGTACAATAAAACCAAACCGTATAAATATCATATCAAGACATTTGGCCTTTGTGACTCCATCACAGGCTATGTTTTCAACCTGTTGGTATATTTCGGCGGTAACACCACGTACAGCTCTGCCAGTGCTGACAGCAAAGTCAATGCTGTGAAAGTTTTTGATACACTGATGCAGCCACTCACAGCTTTACATCACTTCTATGCAGACAGGTTTTACACCAGTCTTCCACTGATTTCATTTTTGCAGGACAAAGGCCACAATTACACTGGTACCTTGAATGTCCTGCGTAAAGATTTTCCTCAGGAGCTAAAACTCTCACAGTACCTTTGAAAAAGCCAATGTACTATGTGAGAGATGATGAGCACAAGCTTCTTTGTGTCTCCTGGAGGGAAAAGGAAAAAAAGAAACCTGTCCATGTTGTGACAACACATGGAAAAGCAAGCAGAATTCGTGTTGTCAGTGAACATGAGCCAGAAAAGGGGGAATATGAAAAGCCTGCCGTCATTCACACATACAACCAGTGTATGAATGGCTGTGACAGGCTTGACCAAATGGTCTCCTACTATGGCTTTCATGGAAGAAAGACTGTGAAGTGGTGGAAAAAGATATTCACCTGGAATTTTGGAAGTTGTGCAGGTGAATGCTCACATCTTATATCTGTATTGTGAGGAGCCTGCCAGGGAGCAGAGATCTCTGGTCTGTTTCAAGGAACAACTCATTGAAGGCCTGAGATCCCTGGCAGCCGCCAGCACCAATCCTGCTGTTATGGTGTCATGTCACATACCACCGGGAAGGAAACCAAAGCCACCAGTAAACAACAGGTACACAGGTAGTCACCTGGTGAAAATGGGTACCTCACTCATTCGTTGTGCCTACTGTGGCAAAGGCAAAAAGATAGTGAGGACAAAGTTCTACCGTACAGGGTGCCAGGACAAACCTCATCTGTGTCCGGCAGAATGTTTTTTCAATTATCATCAGCCACCTTGAGCAAGATGCTACTGATTCCCAAACTTCATTTGCCTGTGCTTGTCTGCATTTTCTCTTTGGGCCATCTCTTTCTTTTCATTCCAACTTGGTTGTCTTTATTTCCTATCCATGTCTTGGACTGGAGACAACAGTGTGTTGTAAAGTGTTCATGTGTTGTTCTGTAAATATTTTTGTGTTATTCTGTAAATATTTTTTCCACATTTCTTGTAAATATATTCTGTACATAATGTTTTTTTTTGTACATATGAAATGTTTTTTTATATTTTGTCTGTCTGCTCGCTGCCAGCTGTAACACTGATAAAAAGTCCTGCACATAAATCTACAGCTCTGTTGGTAAGTAGATATCTCTTTTATTTGTTCTTTGTAATTTTGTTTGTTTTTGTTAGTCTGAAAATTTTTTCTAATTTTCTCAACAGATTTTGTTTTGTACAAAAATATGCATTCATTTACTTTTTTCTAATTTCAGGGCCACCCAGTCAGCAGCAGCCTTTTATCAGTCAGTAACAGGGCCACCCAGTCAGCAGCAGCCTTTTATCAGTCAGTAACAGAGCCACCCAGTCAGCAGCAGCCTTTTATCAGTCAGTAACAGGGCCACCCAGTCAGCAGCAGCCTTTTATCAGTCAGTAACAGAGCCACCCAGTCAGCAGCAGCCTTTTATCAGTCAGTAAAAAGGCCACCCAGTCAGCAGCAGCCTTTTATCAGTCAGTAACAGGGCCACCCAGTCAGCAGCAGCCTTTTATCAGTCAGTAACAGAGCCACCCAGTCAGCAGCAGCCTTTTATCAGTCAGTAACAGAGCCACCCAGTCAGCAGCAGCCTTTTATCAGTCAGTAACAGGGTTATCCAGTCAGCAGCAGCCTTTTATCAGTCAGTAAAAAGGCCACCCAGTCAGCAGCAGCCTTTTATCAGTCAGTAACAGGGCCACCCAGTCAGCAGCAGCCTTTTATCAGTCAGTAACAGAGCCACCCAGTCAGCAGCAGCCTTTTATCAGTCAGTAACAGAGCCACCCAGTCAGCAGCAGCCTTTTATCAGTCAGTAACAGGGCCACCCAGTCAGCAGCAGCCTTTTATCAGTCAGTAAAAAGGCCACCCAGTCAGCAGCAGCCTTTTATCAGTCAGTAACAGAGCCACCCAGTCAGCAGCAGCCTTTTATCAGTCAGTAACAGAGCCACCCAGTCAGCAGCAGCCTTTTATCAGTCAGTAAAAAGGCCACCCAGTCAGCAGCAGCCTTTTATCAGTCAGTAACAGGGCCACCCAGTCAGCAGCAGCCTTTTATCAGTCAGTAACAGGGCCACCCAGTCAGCAGCAGCTCTTAGCAGCTCTTTATCAGAAGACCCTGAAGAAATCTGCCAAATAATTCCTGACCAGGTCAGTCATCACTTTAGTCTGCACCATAACCAGGTCCTTTTCAGGACCACCCCATTCTTCAAGGAGATTGTTCTCAAACTGAATAAAACCAAACATTGTTCTGCTTCTTTTATCTTTTCTTCCTACTTTCATTCTTCTGCTTCTGTTTTTTTTTCCATTTGTGTAAAAAGTGATATTTCTTGGAAGGAATTCATTTTATCTTCAATTTGTGTGTAACAAGTGGATATTTACAGCTCTTGGTAAGTAGACAACCATTTTAGTTTAGTGTTATAGAGATTTTTTTTTTTTTTGGGGGGGGGGCCTAATATTTTTGTCTAATTTTATCACCAGTTATTTTTTACTACAAAAAATATACATTTCTGGAAACTTCATTCATTTACCTTTTGTTTATTGTATATTTTGTACTTTTTAAACATGGAAATGACATTTTAAATTCACTTTTTCAACTATACCCCTCAATTTTCACCAATTTTCTAAACACCCGCGCATTTTCTCCCGCACACAACGGTACATCCGCGTTTTCCCTCCCGCACAGAAAGAATTAAGCCGTTGTGATTTGGTGTTCAGTAATTTTTTCTTGATTTCTTTTCTTTGCTCTATCTTTTCCCATCTGGTCTTGCTTATCCATTCCTCTTTTCTCCGTTTCCGATATCCCAGCACCTCTTTTGCTGTTTCCTGTAGTGTTTTACTGAACTCTAGTATGGACATTTCTGCTTCGTCTTGTAGGACACTGAAGCGGTTCTTAAGTACTATTGAGAATTCATTTCTTGTTTGCTGGTCTTTCAGTTTTCTTGTATCAAAACCTATCTTTCTGTGTTCTCCGATTTTGGCTTTCCTTAATTTTAGTTTTAATTTTGCTACCAGAAGGTTGTGATCACTTCCTACATCTGCTCATCTACGTACGATTGTAAAAGGTGACCAAGGAGGGTTCGGCATAGGGCCATTCTCCTCTAGCGCCTCTATTTCTTCTATTGTTATATTATCAGGCCCAGTAGTTTTTCCTTTCTTCATGTGTTTGATGGCATCTATGATTTCATCTTCAAGTATTGGTGGTCCATTACAGTTTTCAGTATCTGGTGTTAATTCTGGTCTTTCTCCCCATATAGCTCACCGATGTACTCTGTCCACCTGTCCACAAAATGTCTTCTTTTCCCATTAACATTTTACCTTCTTTCGATTTCAGGCACCCTGTGGTATATTTTGTTTTCCTGCCTGTGGAGTTCACTAATTCATTTGTGCACGTTTTTGCTGTCTTTATTATGGGAGTCCTCTATTTGTCTGCACTGTTCATTTAACCACACTTCTTTTGCTTCTCTGCATTTGCATCTTATTTCTTTATTTATCTTGATATTTTTTTTTTGCTTATTTTTACTCCTCCTTCTCTTGTCAGTAAGTCCTAAGATGTCATCTGTCATCCATTTATTTTTAGAGCCTTCTTTTTTTGGTGGTATTATCTCTTTAACAGTTTGGTGGATAGAATCTCTTAACATTGCCCATTGTTCATTTATACTATTTATCTTTGCTATTGCATTGTATCTATTTGTTATAATAACTTTGTATTGTTCTCGTAGTTCTTGGTCATTTTTAAGAAGTTCTGTATTCAGTTTGATGTTTCTCACTTTTCTGCCTGCTTTCTTTAGCTTTATTCTAACTTTTCCACAGAGTGGGTCATGGTCACTATTGTAGTCAGCTCCTGGCATGGTTTTTGTTGCCAGTAATGCATTGTGGAATCGTTTGTTGATTAATATGTAGTCTATCTGGTTAAAAGTCTTTTTGTCTGGGCTGCACCACATTACCAGTCTTCGGGGATGTTGTTTAAACCAGGTGTTTCCTACAACCATGCTGTGTATTCTTGCCCATTCAGTTAATTTACTACCTGTCATTCCTCTCCCCCAGTCCATAGTCACCAACAACAATGTCTGAAGTTCTTCCTGATGTAAACTGATGTAATCAACTCTTATATGGACATTTAATGACAAAATTTATAATATCAGTTCTTATACAGACTTTCAATGACAAAATCAATATATTCAATTCTTATTAAAACTTTCAGTAGCAAAATTTTATATATGTTCCAGTCTCTGATTTATAATAGTGTTATGTTCCAGAATCAGACATGTTCAGAGGATTCATTGTAAATGATATATGAGCTATAGTATGCTTGTATATTTGCATTCTAGTCTTCAGAATATTTTTGTTTATACAAGTATTTCTGTTATAAATCCCTCAATAAGAATTTTAATAGTATTTCTTTAAACCATAGATACAAATTTTAGATACTGTAATTATTTAAAGCTAAACAAAAATTGTGTTGGGATGGAGCTGCTGTCATGCTCTCTAGTTTATGTAGTCTTACCCTTGGGTTGAAGCCTTGTGTTACTACAGCCACTGTCATGCTATCTTGTTGATGTAGTCTTATCCTTTGGTTGGAACTTTGTGTTATTATAGCCACTGTCACGCTCTCTTGTTTATGTAGTCTTACCCTTTGGTTGGAACTTTGTGTTATTATAGCCACTGTCATGCTCTCTTGTTGATGTAGTCTTATCCTTGGGTTGAAGCCTTGTGTTATTATAGCCACTGTCATGCTCTCTTGTTGATGTAGTCTTATCCTTTGGTTGGAACTTTGTGTTATTATAGCCACTATCATGCTCTCTTGTTGATGTAGTCTTATCCTTGGGTTGAAGCCTTGTGTTCTTATAGCCACTGTCATGCTCTCTTGTTGATGTAGTCTTATCCTTGGGTTGAAGCCTTGTGTTCTTATAGCCACTGTCATGCTCTCTTGTTGATGTAGTCTTATCCTTTGGTTGGAACTTTATGTTATTATAGCCACTATCATGCTCTCTTGTTGATGTAGTCTTATCCTTTGGTTGGAACTTTATGTTATTATAGCCACTGTCATGCTCTCTTGTTGATGTAGTCTTACCCTTGGGTTGAAGCCTTGTGTTATTATAGCCACTGTCATGCTCTCTTGTTTATATAGTCTTATCCTTTGGTTGGAACTTTATGTTATTATAGCCACTGTCATGCTCTCTTGTTGATGTAGTCTTACCCTTGGGTTGAAGCCTTGTGTTATTATAGCCACTGTCATGCTCTCTTGTTTATATAGTCTTATCCTTTGGTTGGAACTTTATGTTATTATAGCCACTATCATGCTCTCTTGTTGATGTAGTCTTATCCTTTGGTTGGAACTTTGTGTTATTATAGCCACTGTCATGCTCTCTTGTTGATGTAGTCTTATCCTTTGGTTGGAACTTTGTGTTATTATAGCCACTGTCATGCTCTCTTGTTGATGTAGTCTTATCCTTCTGAGGATGTTCCTGGTAGAGGGCTGTCCAACTTCTTGACTTAGTCATAGAGTGCAGATTGATATGCTTTTATTATTCCTTTCCTTTACAGTTTCATAACTGTGGTTCAAGACTGCCTTCACAATTATTTCTCATCACTTTGCTCTCAGTTGTGATTAGTTTCACATAGTCAAGGCATCCATTCTTGCTCTCAGTCATGATCAGTTTCACATAGTCAAGGCATCCATTCTTGCTCTCAGTCATGATTAGTTTCACAGTCAAGACTTCCATTCTTGCTCTCAGTCATGCTTAGTTTCACAGTTAAGTCCTCATTTCTTGCTCTCAGTCATGATTAGTTTCACACAGTCAAGATCTCCATTCTTACTCTCAGTCATGATTAGTTTCACACAGTCAAGTCCTCCATTCTTGCTCTCAGTCATGATCAGTTTCACATAGTCAAGGCATCCATTCTTGCTCTCAGTCATGATCAGTTTCAGACAATCAGGTTTCTATTGTTGAAAAATTTATTAAAGTTCATCACTGGTATTTTTTATATTTTTTCTTCTTTTTCTCTTTTTCTTAGTCTGTGTTGCCAGTCTTCAATTTTTCTTTCTATAGTTCCATGCCATAACAGTCAAGACTATCAAATATATAAATAATGTCACACAGACAAGAACACCAAATATATAAATGATGTCACACAGACAAAAATACCAACTACATAAATGACGTCAAACAGACAAGACTACAAAATATATAAATGATGTCATACAGACAAGAATACCAAATATATAAATGATGTCACACAGACAAGAATACCAAATATATAAATGATGTCACACAGACAAGAATACCAAATATATAAATGATGTCACACAGACAAGACTACCCACTACATAATGTATAAAATCGGAAAAAAGTAGGAGCAGCTTTATTACTTAACGATTACAAAGTTGTGACGTTTCGGCGTGAGCCTTAATCATACAAAAACATACAGGACGAAGAAATAGGGAGAGGAGATAAAGTATAGATTCACATGAATACTGTTTAAAAAAAAAAAAAAAATTTTTTTTAAAGGACTACTTAGCTGTAAATTGCAAGGTGTGGCTTGTCCGGTGGTGTG
Organism: Achatina immaculata; assembly: GCA_009760885.1. Taxonomy (NCBI): domain Eukaryota; kingdom Metazoa; phylum Mollusca; class Gastropoda; order Stylommatophora; family Achatinidae; genus Lissachatina; species Lissachatina immaculata. Next base: position 32,642,132 of record CM019710.1, on the reverse strand, counting down.
TGTCAGGAATGGATCTGGTAGGACATGGAAATTGTTTAAATAGAGACCTGTGACATGTGGTCGGTGGGCTGTAACTGGGGGTGGTGGATGGGGAACCGGGGAGGGGAGAGAGAGTGTGACACACTACTGGCCTAGCTAGGAGAAATTGAAACAAGTGATTGGGGAAGAGGGGTTGCAGAGAAGAGGGGTTGCAGAGAAAATAGCGGGGTTGCAGAGTGATGCTGTGAGGAAGTTTGAAAAGTAAGAAGGGGTGGATTTAATGGAGAGGTACTATAATGACTGAAGAAGATGATGTTACGTGTAACTAAACAGCGAGTTTAACCCATGTGGTTCCAGCGTCCCATAATTTTGAATGCAGCGGTTCTCAAGTGCCAGGCGGCTTGTGTCATCTGCGTGACATTGTTTAATGGCTGTTACCAGAAAATCAGATTTGCCTCTGTGGTTGGGGCCACTGAAATGATTTGGGACTGGTTTCGAAGCATGCTGGGCAATGTCGTACAGATGTTTTTGCATGCGGTCCCCTAATCTGAGGCCAGTCTCGCCAATATATGTTATCCTGCATCTTTTGCAAATGATGACATATATCACATTTCGGGACTCGCATGTGAATCCCTCATGAAGAGTGATGATAGTTTTGGGAAAGGTGATTGTTTTCGTTTCCTAAACTATCAGGTAGGTAACGCAGCGGGGGTGGTTACATTTTCTGGTGCCAACATATGTAAGGCTCTGCTTCAAGTGGCTGTGGACGAGGATGTCCTTAAGGTTTGGCTCACGTTTGATGACACAAGCATAAAAGATGTCATACAGACAAGACTGCCAACTACATAAAAGATGTCACACAGATAAAACTAGAACTACATAAATGATGTCACACAGTTAACACTACCAACTACATAAATGATGTCATACAGACAAGACCACCAGCTACATAAATGATGTCACACAGACAAGACCACCAGCTACATAAATGATGTCACACAGACAAGACCATCAGCTACATAAATGATGTCACACTGACCAGTGATTGCACTAGGATTTTTTTAAACTAGTACACTTATACCTGTCTCATGAAATTCTTTTCCAAATGCCAGTTTTCTCAATACAGTATTCTGTACTACATTGTTATTATGTTTATCATTATTATCATGTTATGTGCGGGATAGTGTTGGTGATTATGCTTCTCCATCTCATGCAGTCTTTGGTGTTTCTTGTTACTGTCAGTTCTTTCCTTGCCACTTAGTCAGTCCACTGAGATATTTGTTTCTTGTTATTGTAGGTGATTTTTTCTTTCTATGCCACTTAGTCCACTGAGATATTTGTTTCTTGTTATAGTAGGTGATTTTTTCTTTCTATGCCACTTAGTCAGTCCACTGAGATATTTGTTTCTTGTTATAGTAGGTGATTTTTTCTTTCTATGCCACTTAGTCAGTCCACTGAGATATTTGTTTCTTGTTATAGTAGGTGATTTTTTCTTTCTATGCCACTTAGTCAGTCCACTGAGATATTTGTTTCTTGTTATAGTAGGTGATTTTTTCTTTCCTTGCCACTTAGTCAGTCCACTGAGATATTTGTTTCTTGTTATAGTAGGTGATTTTTTCTTTCTATGCCACTTAGTCCACTGAGATATTTGTTTCTTGTTATTGTAGGTGATTTTATCTTCCTTGCCACTTAGTCCACTGAGATATTTGTTTCTTGTTATTGTAGGTGATTTTTTCTTTCTATGCCACTTAGTCCACTGAGATATTTGTTTCTTGTTATTGTAGGTGATTTTTTCTTTCTATGCCACTTAGTCAGTCCACTGAGATATTTGTTTCTTGTTATTGTAGGTGATTTTTTCTTTCCTTGCCACTTAGTCCACTGAGATATTTGTTTCTTGTTATTGTAGGTGATTTTATCTTTCCTTGCCACTTAGTCCACTGAGATATTTGTTTCTTGTTATTGTAGGTGATTTTTTCTTTCTATGCCACTTAGTCCACTGAGATATTTGTTTCTTGTTATTGTAGGTGATTTTTTCTTTCCTTGCCACTTAGTCCACTGAGATATTTGTTTCTTGTTATTGTAGGTGATTTTATCTTTCTATGCCACTTAGTCCACTGAGATATTTGTTTCTTGTTATTGTAGGTGATTTTTTCTTTCTATGCCACTTAGTCAGTCCACTGAGATATTTGTTTCTTGGCCTTCATCTCTATTTCTTTTTCTCTCAAAAAAGCATGCTTCTGTAGTATATACTCTTTTTTATGTAAAAGTATCTGAGTGCCCAGTCTTGCTCGGGAATTTATTTATCCCAATTGTCTATTAGACAGTAAAAGAAATGAATTATGTCTATAGTGTAAAATCAAAGTAATTTTATCTACAGGTATTTAGAAGTATAAGTACAGCATACAAATTATAGAGTAAAGTCTTTTACAAATTCAATATAATATTAATTTAATTCAAAACTTGATTATAAACAAGATTTTTAGTTTCACCTCCAGCAGCAAGAATAAATAAATTCTTGGGTGAACCCACCCTTGAGCAAGCAACATAAAGTTGCCCTTAGGAGAAACATGGCAATCTCATCTCCACTCTACAGTACTTAATAGACTGCCCCTGTGAGTTGCTGACCGTGATTGAGTATGCAAGTCTCACTGGAAACTGCAATCTATTAAAGTTAAAAGGGAGATCTGTCAGAATGAGTGGTATCCATGGGATAAAAAAGTTTTTCACACTCTCCCATTCCTGATAAGATAGTCACTTCAATTACTTATCTACAGCATCTTCTTTACACACAGCTTTATGCCATTGCAAAGTTTTGGCATGTCGAAGTTCCATAGTAAAATAATTGGAGATCCCACTTTAAGTAAGAGACGATGTGGTGGCAATCCAACCAGATCAATCGAGGCTAGGAACTCTGGTGGGAAATTGACAACCTGGTTGGCATCTACTACGGTATCAACAGAGTTGAGAAAATTTGCCTGGTAACATGGCAAATAGTTGATTGTTTATATTGTGGACATCTTCATTTTTAGCAGCGATAATGGCCCTCTCTCGCAACCAGTTCAAATTGTGACAGTTTTGGAAAACAGCCAGATAGACTGCATCTATTAGCTCTGTGACAGACGACACCAGATAGACTAGATCTATTAGCTCTGTGACAGACGACACCAGATAGACTAGATCTATTAGCTCTGTGACAGACAACACCAGATAGACTGCATCTATTAGCTCTGTGACAGATGACACCAGATAGACTGCATCTATTAGCTCTGTGACAGACGACACCAGATAGACTGCATCTATTAGCTCTGTGACAGACGACACCAGATAGACTGCATCTATTAGCTCTGTGACAGACGACACCAGATAGACTGCATCTATTAGCTCTTGTGACAGATGACACCAGATAGACTGCATCTATTATCTCTGTGACAGATGACACCAGATAGACTGCATCTATTAGCTCTGTGACAGATGACACCAGATAGACTGCATCTATTAGCTCTGTGACAGATGACACCAGATAGACTGCATCTATTAGCTCTGTGACAGATGACACCAGATTACAAAATCATGTGTTGCTACCTGATCCAGGATAATTTCATATCGTTTTTTTCTGATCTTGACAAGAAGTGGCATCTTATCCGAGATGTACACACTTCAGAGTTCTATTCATTTCCACAACCTTCTACAAGGCTAGGGGTGTCTTACTCACACAGTACATGCATACACATATTTGTATATATATAATTACTGACAATAATCTGACAAGGCCATCTCAAGGTATATTGTGAGATTTAATAAAATATTTAGTTGGTCACATTAAGTGAGTTAAGTACCTCTTCTACCTCCTCTTTCACCATGACCTTCAGTTCACTTTGGTTCATGGCTGCACAGATTTTAGCTCTGACTGTCTGTAGAAATATGAATGACCTCTGTTCAGTGTGAGAAGCTGATGATGCATACAAAAGTGACAATTTGTCAATTCTTATTTACATATTTTCTTTGTTTACAGATAAAAGAGTGTTACATGGAGAGAGCAACAGATTCTCACAGTTAACTGAAAACCACTCCCCACTCTGAGAAATATTTCATTTCTTTAAGACTTTTACAATTCTAACATTTTGTATCACAGTAGGTAACTGCAGGTTGATACTTCTAGACTCTGTTGACTGTGTCTGCAATAAATTTCTGCACAGAAATGAGCAGCAACAAGTCAGACTTTTGGTGAGCAGAAGGGCACTTTTCTTCCATGCACAGTTTGTACTACACTTATCTGATACAGAAGATGGCACTGTTTAGTCACCTACAGTTTGTACTACACTTATCTGATACAGAAGATGGCACTGTTTAGTCACCTACAGTTTGTACTACACTTATCTGATACAGGAGATGACACTGTTCTGTCACTCACAGTTTGTTCTACACTTATCTGATACAGAAGATGACACTGTTCTGTCACTCACAGTTTGTTCTACACTTATCTGATACAGAAGATGACACTGTTCTGTCACTCACAGTTTGTTCTACACTTATCTGATACAGAAGATGACACTGTTCTGTCACTCACAGTTTGTTCTACACTTATCTGATACAGAAGATGACACTGTTCTGTCACTCACAGTTTGTTCTACACTTATCTGATACAGAAGATGGCACTGTTCTGTCACAGTTTGTTCTACACTTATCTGATACAGAAGATGGCACTGTTCTGTCACTCACAGTTTGTTCTACACTTATCTGATACGGGAGATGGCACTGTTCTGTCACAGTTTGTTCTACACTTATCTGATACGGGAGATGGCACTGTTCTGTCACCCACAGTTTGTTCTACACTTATCTGATACAGAAGATGGCACTGTTCTGTCACAGTTTGTTCTGATACAGGAGATGGCTGTGAATGCTTTTGTCTCGTCTCCAAGTCGGGCTGTGTAGAAGTTGGATTTGTCGATAATTTATACTTGACAATATATGTTGATTAAACGTGAACAGAAATATATGAACAAACCTGGCCTGTAAACAATGACTGACAGCCTGTTTTCCTGCAGCAGAACAGCAAAGAGACAGCAGAAACACGAAAATGTATTTGGTTTGTCTTTTTAAGTCCAGTGTTACCAACTCTGATAATGCACGAGGGGAGAGCACTCCCGACTATGATCTGTGTTTGATACAGTGTTACCAACTCTGATGTATGTATTTGTGTGAAGTGGGGGAAACTGCTGCCAACTCTCAGCAGTATTCCCCACCCCACCCCACCCCCTCCCCCAACAAACTATGAGTTGTGGGATGAAAATTGTTGCCAGCTCTGGTGTGCGTGTGTGTGTGTGTGTGTGGTGTGTGTGTGTGTGTGAGCGAGGGACATATGGAGTTATCAATCCTGGTCTAGGTTTGGCAGGAATATTGGGTGGAGAGTAAGTAGAGTGTCTCCATGTCTGATTTATGTGGGGTAAAAGAATTGCCAATCTATCTCTCTCTCTTTCTTTCTCTCTCTCTCTCTCTCTCTCTCTCTCTCTCTCTCTCTTTGTGTGTATTTGTGTCTCAGGGGAGGGTAACGTAGCTATGTCGACAACTCTGATGGGGAAAATTTATTCAGTCCAATTTGAAGAGTTGTTATCAACTCTGATCTCTGGGTAGGAATTTGGGTAGATAGATAGATAGATAGATAGATAGATAGATAGATAGATAGATAGATAGATAGATAGATAGATAGATAGATAGATAGATAGATAGATAGATAGATAGATAGATAGATAGATAGATAGACAGACAGACACGACCAAACATTAAGATTTGTGTTACAAACACGAATGATGCCTCCAAAACTGTTCACTTTTGTGTGGTGGTGTGGAATGAACTGTTTCTGATGTTAGCTGCATCTAACATTCCCCTCTTCCACAATCATAATCCCTCTGCACTAAGTTCCAGTCCTTTCTCATTTGTTACACATAGTAAAGAACCTCATCACAGCATCACATTACAACCCCACTACCTCAACTATAACACCTATTCCACCTTCTCCAGGCTAGATTACTACTGTATCACACTCTCTCTCCTCTCCAGGGTCCCCCCCCCCATATCCTTATTTACGACCCACCTACCACACACCACAAGTCTCCATTGAAACATTCTCTACACTTCACCATGGGTATTTCTGAACTTAGCCTCTTACAAGCCACAGCTTCTTACAAATCACAGCTAAGTGCTCCATTCATTTTATTTTACTTTATCTTAACTCTATTTTTTCCATTCATATTTTTTACATGGCGTTCATGAGAATTTATACTTCATCTTCTCTATTTTTTCCATTCATATTTTTTACATGGCGTTCATGAGAATTTATACTTCATCTTCTCTAATTTTTTCGTGTATGTGTATGTGTGTGTGTATTTTTATGATTAAGGCTCACGCCGAAATGTCACAACGGTGTGCTCGTTAATTAATAATACAGTTCTACTTTTTCCATAATTTATACATTTTATATCTGATGGAGAACATGAACCACATTCACAGCGGGAAGAGAAACTTTAGAATATTTTTGCTGAGAATGAAAATGTACCAGAATTCAGATGTTATACGCCATGGCTAAGTCAAGTAACAACTTTAAAATGATAAAGTCCACACGAAAAGAAAAACAATGTATAGCAGACACAAGCCATGACACCGATAATTTCAACTGTCTGAATTCATTTCATGAAACAACATAACCTCTGTTTTTTAATCTATTTATTATAATTTATTTCCAAACTATGCAGGAAACTCTCTACTGTGGAGAGCGGAAAAACATCACAACTCCTTCAGATTATCAGAGGAAGTACATTTCCTCCCTCCCCCCACAGACAAGTGTGTTTCGGCCCTATTAAACTCCTGACACTCTAAAGGGGAGGGGGGCTCTGGGTCATGATTGTGAGTTGTTTTCTTGTCCTGTCCCGGGACAGAAACTGAACATGTGATCTTCCAGCTGGCACGGCACTTCAAAGTGCATCTTAGTGATTTAGATAAGGAGGACCGGTATTAGCTGTGACAGTCGAAATTATGTTAGTTCTCAATGTTTGTTTCGCATTCTCCATAGCCAGCGTAAGACCTTTTCTGCTGTTTCTGAAAGGCTTTTCAATGCCCTTGCTCTTGCTTGTCCCTTTATGTCCAGTTGCTTACATAGGTCATATGCTGATGTTGCTACGAATCCTCTCGCTCCCACTTCTACAGCTATCACTTTTGCCCTGACTCCTGCCCCCTGCCTCAGTTGGTTGACCAGGTCATTGTACTTCTCACATCTGAATAAATGCCGCTCATCTGTTCTTGTTTTTATGGAACCATGAGCTCGATCATTATTAGTTCCTGTTTTGCTATGGAAGACTACAATGTCAGATCGCATTCCTTGGTCCTTGATTGCAGTCAGGTATTATCTTCTTCCTGGTAGGTCCGCTATTACATCCCAGTCGTTTCCATTATCTAGCAGTGATGGTAGGGGAATGTTCCTGATTTCAATATTCAATGTAGTTCCAGCTCCTTTGAAGTTCTTAGGCGGGGCCTCAACTCTTTTGCTGTTATTTGCTTTATCTTTTGTCCTGTCTACAATGGCTGCTAGTTCCTGCAGCACTCTGTTGTGCCGCCAGGTGTAGCGTCCTTGGGCTAATGATACTCTGCATGCTGACAGCACATGTTCCAATGTTTGCCTTTCGTTGCAGAGAGAGCACTTTGGGTCTTCTGATGCACCTCATTTGTATAGGTTTGAGCCTGTAGGCAGAAGGTCATAAGCAGGTCTGATGGTGAAACTCTCAAGGAGTGCCATTTTCTAGATGTCATTCCATGTCAGTGATCTCTGCAGGACTTCCTCCCATGTTGTCCATTGGCCTTGGTGTGGTTGGTGGACTGCCTTCTCAACCCGCTTATTATCCTCTGAATTCCTTACTTCGCTGATGATCATATCCCTTCTTTCTGTACAGGAGGCCTTTGGCCACCATTTGATTTCACCATGACCAAATCCCCTTCTGTTAACGTGTAACAGAATAGCAATTCTGTTCAGAGACTATTTGTGTATTGCTAATAGTTGTGTTCGCGTAGACCACAACTCATGTCGTTAGGAAAGTACGTGTGCAAAGCACGTCGTTAGAAACGTCCGTGTGCAAAGCCCGTCGTTAAGCAGAGTCTTGGTTTGAACGTGGAACTGTGTGGACGTGTTTTTGTCGACCTGTGTGATTGTCTCTAGAAATGTGGTAGAGAGAGCCTTGTTGTTAGAGTTAGCTTTGTTTTTATTTTTTCCTGTGTGGGCTGAGGTTTTTAGTAAGACTGTAAGTATGATTCTTTGTGTATAGATCATTGTAATGTTTTTCTTGCCCATATGGCATAGAGTTCTCTCTCGCCGGGCACTGCTAAATGTAATTCTTGTTTAGCCTGATGGCTACGTATACATCTTCACGATTGTCACCCTCATTTCTTGTCCATTAATAAATGTGTGTAGTCTGATGATGGGTTTTGTTGGAGTCCTTATTGTTGACCGGTTTGTTGGTTGAAAGACGGTCAAGTTACGTTGAGTTGTTGTATTTGTATTATTCTGTGGAGTTGGAAACCTGGGTGTCTTGTGTTTTCTTGATGTATAATACAGAAAACTAGGTGATTGTTAACACCAGCAACAAGAAGAAGAGATTTCTAAGATAAACTGTACTCCACATGTAATCAATCAATCCAGTAGGAACCCATTTTTGTAAGGAGAAATCCTGCTTTAAACGCTCTGTGTGTATCCTATTACTTCTTTCATCTCCAGTGCTTCCATGCTGCGGTCACTTCATCTCTATTTTCGTCTAATTTTAATTGTTGGCTGCACTTCTCTTACTACAGGATCTTGTAGATTCTTGAACAATCATTGCAAGCCTTGTCTTTTCTACCTTGTATTCTTTGACCACAGATTTGAATCGTAGCTGCAGTTTGCTCTTCTTGCAGTACAGCGCTACATCAGTTAATCCTGGTGGTACGCCCAACCACTTTCTTATGGCTTTATTTATCTTTCTTTCGACTGCCTCTACTGTGCTGGTACTTATTTCGTAAATGAGTAGTGGCCACATCAATTTTTGGATCAGTATGAACTGGAGGAACCATATTTTGAATTTCCCCAATAGGGGGCTTTTGTCTATGATGTTCAGTTCATTCTGTGCCATTTCTATGACCTGCTTCACCGCGTTTGAGTCTTTCATGGATTCATCATATAATGTGCCAAGACTGACTTTTTCTCTACTATTGGGATTATTTGAGTTGCCACTGTATACGATCTTTCTATCACTTTCCCCTTTCTGAGCGATTGGCTTCTTGACTTCTTTGGCTTGAAGCTCATGCGGCGCCATATGATAAGGCTGTCCAAACGCTCTAACATTCTTCGTGCCTGTGCTTCACTAATTGTTACCACTGTTGGGTCATCCATGAATGCTTCTAGTGGTAGCATCTGACATCCACTTCTGAACCCTGGGTCTTCTGGTTCTTTCAAGATTACTTGCATGCCTAGTACGAACAGATCTTGTCTGCTGAATAGCTTCTCAGATCATTGAAGTATGCATGTGTAAAATATTTACTGGTGCTTATTTGACTTTGACTGTTTAATTTATCTTTTCACTTCTTCCCTCCATCTTACTTCTTTATCATCGTCCATGGAGATTCTCTGCTACCCTGCCTTAAATCGCTAACCTTATTCTACCGAGTTTAGTGCCCAAAGAATACAGCTTTGCATGGATCGCTCTCAGTAGCGGTACCCACCAGACGATCCACAACCCAGTGTTTCGCCCTTTCAGTCGAAGTCTTTCTAAGTTCCCCTACATGGCGTTTGGTTGGTTAGACAAAATAAGTTATTATCTCATTCGCCTCTTGCTCCACCAACAATATAAATAACTACTCAGAAGGCATACGTTTATCAAGGCAAATAAAGATAGGTTTATTAACAACAGAAAGTCTCGCCGAAGACAGGAAAAATTGTTGAACTACTTTGCGAGCCCTATGTGACGTTTAACGGCACGGGAAGGATATAAGATATAAGATATTAGCAACACCAGACTGCCCTCACGTCTACACCAGATATCATATAACACATTAACATGTCTTTCCACAGCAGTTCACATCACGCACGGACAAATATTGAGCGTGCCATGAACGTCAGCATGAATACAACAAAGGTGGCACTACTATCTCTACAAATCTCTTGTCTTCATTAAATCTTGTAATATATATTTACTGTTAGTCAAGATCTGGTTACACTCCCTTAACACAAATTGAGGAGCTACTTGCCAACTAACATATAACACATTTACACATAAGTCTGCCTGCGTCCAACATATAACACATATAGTGCAAAATATGGGACATGCAAATGAATGAATGACTGCAAAATATGAGTGGTACGGTGACACATAAGTTAACCAGTTATGACTAAATGATAATAATGAAAGATGAACATAGCATATCTTTATAAATAAAAAATGCAATAGACACTGATCAGCACAAACACGTGCACCACGCACAAACACATAGGAAAACAATCGGTGTCAATAATGAAAAGGTGAAACATGTGAAATATATGAAGCATATTAAAGAAAAGTATACAATGATACAAATTACGCATTTCAAAGTCTCAACTTACATACACACGTCCTTAAACACTTAACACTGAGTACTACTCACGCTACATACTCACATAGCTCCCACTCCGACATACGGAAATTTACATATATCAACGTTACCAACATGAGCCAACTTGGAACAGTACCTGGGTTCATAGAAAGACAATCTGTTTATCCAACATCACCACATATATGAAAACTGCTCCAGACACATCAGATATACCACGACACCGCTCCCCCAGATACGTGCTGCCCATCACAAGGCATCGAACGAACTGAACTTGCTAGCACATAACACTACCTGACCAACACACCGATAACCCCCACAATTGGACACATGAGGATGCGCTTGACCTTGATCCCCTGACTCGGCTGCTTTCGGGAAAACCAAACCAAGCTCACCCTCGTTTCCACACTGAGGAACCTGGAATTCCTCCCTTCTGCGCGGATGTATCAACGTAACCATTATCTAGGATGTATGTTTTTAGTCTCCTTGCCATAACTGAGAAGAATATCTTTCCTTCTAAATTCAGAAGTGAGATGGGTCTGGACTGGTTGATGTCAGTGGAATTCTGTTCTTTGGGATGAATACTTCGTTAACCTTTTTTACCATTCTTTACTTATGAGTCCCTTGGTTCAAGCTGTTTATGGAGCTTTGCTTTAATTACTTCGGGGCATCTTTTGTATAGTACGTATGGGAGGCCATTTGGACCAGGTGCTGACTTGCCCTTAGCTTTTCTTACGATACTCTCTACTTCTTGTAAGGTTGGAGAGCTGCATTTGAATTTGCTGCCTGGTGCACAGGGCCACACTAGACCTTTCATCTGCTCGAGAGGTGTAAGCTGATTTTTATCAGAGTATGTCTTGCTCAGATGTTCCTCGAGCACCTCCTTACATGCTTTCAGAGTACCTTATTTTGGCTTTTCAAATAACTGCTTGGCAAACCCGAAGGGATCTCTGTAGAACTTCTCTCTTGCGTATCTGGTTTCCCTCTTTCTTTTACATAGTCCTGCTCTGCAAAGAGCATTGTGCTGGGATTTTAGATGCTACCAAACTTGTCTTATTCCTTCAATTTGGAAAAGAACTGTAAGAGAGAGAGAGAGAGAGAGAGAGAGAGAGAGAGAGAGGAAGGGGAGAGAGAGAGGGAAAGACTGATTGATCTTTATTTCAAAAGGGTTAAGAACTGGGCACCCGGGCCCATCTGACATTCTGCCCTTTATTATACATATTTCACTTTATTCCAGACATTCTACAAATATGCTGTTCACATAACAAACATAATTAACATTGAAGCTGGGTGACATAAGATAAAATAAAATATAACATTTACGTTTTGCTCTTATCCATGATCTAAGTACAGAAAGTAACCATATACATATATAAATGACTACATACATATATAAATGACTATCTACAAAACAAAATGTCGGTACTATATAGAATAAACAATTAACTGAATTAGGTGTTTGTATGAGCAATCTAAAATAGATTTTAAGTTTAATAATTTATGGAGGCATGTAGTCAACATCAAATAGATACTGGAAAAGTTTTTAGTCATAGGAATGAGTATAGTTTTTTTTTTTTTTTTTTATACAGGATTTATCTAAAGATAAGCAGCAGAATATGTAAAGATTTTCTTGTAAAGAGCAAGTCTAGAAATTCACATATGATGTTCAAGATAGGGTTAAGGTTAGCGTTGGCTGCACTTTGGGCTACATTTAAACAGGTTCTAGGTTCTAAGGACTGTTATAGCCGGAGGTGGGGTGGGGGATATGCTCTACACTCAAATTAAATGTCACCAAGGCATGCGTCTCAAAAAGCCTCTGACAGTCAAATCCAGCTACTGGCCTTCTCGTGGCAGAACTGTTCAAACTGACAAGAGAAGGTGCGAAGGTGAATATCTGGCGCCTGAAAACCAGACGTTTCGGGTAGATGAGAGTCATGTTTGATAGCTCATCTACCGCTGCTGGCGAGATTCTTCAGCTGCCGTGCGTGGGGTGAAACTCCTCCCGGCCAAAGAATAAAAATGCGATTAGGGTTTCTGCGCAGCGCTGTCGTGGAAAAGGTGAAGGATTACGTGAAGTGGCCAGTAGCCTCGAGGTCAGGACTGTTCAAATCAGGGCACCTTTGCTCCAGAGGCGGTCACGTCCTATAAACACCCATAGTGGGGGTAGATATCCTAAATCGGCTTAACCCAGGGGTTAAACTAAGACTGCTGGCGAGATTCTTCGGTTGCCGCGCTTGGAGCGAAACTCCTTCCGGCCAAAGAAGAAAATACGAAAAGCGACTAGGGTTGCCGTCCGGCGCGGCTGTGAAAAGGTGATGGAAAGGATAAAGTGAAGTTTAATCGGTATGTCCAGTAGTCTCGCGGCAAGAGCTACTCATAGCACGACACCTCTGCTCTAGAGGTCGGTCACGTCCTAAACACGTCCGTGCTGGGATAATACGCCTAAACCGGCTTAACCTAGATGTGAAATTTACTGGTCGGGAGGATTCGTTCTCCTGGACAAAAACTCCGTCCTGATCACAACTAGGAAGGGTAGCGACCACAACTACAAAATGCTGAAGTCGGAGACACTGGACCAGTGCAGTCTAGATAGACAGCCACCTCTCACCCGACGGGGATGTATGCGTATCCTAATCACGCTATGGTTTTCCGGTTAGAAAGTCCAACTCTATGCTGGATGGGCTACAATCTTTCACCCAGTGGGGATATACTGATATCCAAGACACGTCGAGGTTTTCCGGTGAGAAAGTCCAACTCTAGATTAAACTGGTGCAATGAAAACCACGGTGTCACGCAATCTTGCTTCTGAGACCCACCAAGAATACAGGCTCCAGCCCTGCGATACTCTTAACCTCTTGTGGTCCTCTCAGGGGTCACGTGTGGTCCTTTCGTGGACCACAGGAGGACCACGGGATCTATCGAGGACCATAGGATTAAATTCAATAGATCATGGGGCGGTCTTGGTGGTAGAAACGAACGAAGAAGAAGAAGTAAACAGGTTCCATAGATAAGGCGGTGAAAGTATTTAATATACCAACTTGGCTTTTTTAAAAGAGGAACCTGTTCTTGGGAGGCAGTATTTTGATACGTTTGTGATGGTTAGTTGTTTGTGCTTGATCTTTTGAAGTGAGTAAAACCTCTTTGTATTTGACACTGAGATTGTATTTGACACCCCAGATTATTGAGCAATAGTCTAAATGCATTTATACATGGTGCGACAATTAAGTAATGAAGCAAAGCACGAAATCCAAAGAGGCAACCTTCATCTATGATCTGGCAACTTTTCATCGCCGCCCGATAAGCAGACGACAAACAGCCGCCATGTTGTTGACCTAGTCAGAGTCTGCAAGAAGGATCGTGTACTCTAGAGAAGCTTATAGCCAACGCCAGTCGGAATAGTGAAGAGCAAAACCTCTGTCTTAATGCAAAGAAAACTAAATTGATGACAACTGACAAAACAAACAAGGCAGCTGAAATATGTATCAATGAGGAAAAACTGGAAGAGGTGGAGAGTTTTGAATATCTTGGATCACTACTAACTAATAATGGAGATACAATGAGGGAAATTAAAAGGAGGACATCTATCGCTCTACAGAAAGTAAAACAAGTAAAGAATCTGTGGAGAGGAACAGACAGAGCTACAAAAATAAGATTTTAAGAGCCCATCACAACATATGCCTGTGAGACCTGGACACTTAACAAAACAGCTGAGAAACACATAAATGCCTTTGAATGTAAATGCTACAGAAGAGTCCTTCAAATATCATGGACACAAAAAAGAACAAATATATCCATACTACAAGAACTTAATATTGAAGAAGGCTGGCTATTAAAGATGATTAAAGAGAGAAAATTGAAATTTTTTGACACATTAAACGTCATTATAATCTAGAGAAAACCGTCTTGGATAATGAGGAAAAAAAAGAGAGGAAGACCAAGGCGAAGATGGCTGCAAGACATTTTGATGATCTGCAAATGGATGTATCAGCAGCAGGGCATCTTGCTCACAACTGAGAGGCCTACAGGAGTGCTGTTAGGGAGGCAAAGTTCCGCAAGGGACATGCAAATGAATGAATGAATGAGTCGGCACAGCACCTGATGATGATGATGATGATGTGCATGTTACATAATCTGCATGGAGCAAAAACCTAACATTATATTCTATTTAGAATTCAGAAAAAGTACCACTGAGACAGTTGAAGTGATGCGACAAGTTTCTGGGGATAATTGTTTATTTCGTGCACAGATATTCAGGTGGTATTCACGATTCAAAAGTGGTGTGGAAATGATTACAAATGCAACTAGACATGGACACCTAATTTCTGTTCGTAATGAGGAACTCACTGTAATAGTCAGAAAATAGATACAAGAAGATTGTTGTTTGACTCTGAGGATGATGACAGATGAGTTTGGTGTTAATTGAGAGACCATTCATATCTTCTTCTTCTTCTTCTTCTTCGTTCACTTCTACCACCATTCATATAATTTTAGTAGAAGATTTGGGCAAGAAAAAGTGTGCTTGCCGGTTTGTACCACATTCATTGTCTGATGACCAAAACAAAAAACATCAGCGTGTTGAGTACGCAAAAGACAGCACCAAAACGTTTCGCAGAAGTAAACATCTCTTAAATTTGATTGTTGCAGAGGATGAAACATGGATTTTCTTCTATGATCCTACAACTAAACGCCAAAGTGCTCAGTGGAAGTCATCATCAACACCAAACAGAAAAAAAAAAAAATTTCATCTTCAAAAGTCAAAAGTGAAGACAATGTTGGTGTGCTTCTACGACAGCAAAGGAGTCATTCACAAAGAATTTATTCCAGAGGGACAGACTGTCACTGCCAAAGAAACGCCAACTGAAAAGGATTCTCCGAGTCCGACCAGAGTATTCAACACCTGGCAGTTTTTTCCTTCTCCATGATAATGCACCAACTCACCGGGTGGTAGTTTTACAGTAATTTTTGGCCCAAAAAAAAAAAACAAGTGTGTGTTCTCAACCATCCACCATATTTCCTAGATTTGTCTCCCTGCGATTATTTTCTACTCACAAAATTAAAGTTACCATTGAAAGGACTCTTCCTTGATGATACTGAGACATCCAAGGGGCTGTAGCATCGACTTTAAGGGCCATACCAACAGAAGAACTGCAGAGGTCATTCCAGTGTTTGTTAGATTGTGCCACTCGCTGTATCAATGCACGCGGGGCTTACTTTGAATAAAATACAGGTTATATCTTCATCTGTTGTTTGTTTTATTTTTTATGTAATTTGCCTCATTACTTAATTGTCGGACCTTGTATATATGATATGTAGTATGTCTTCATTGTGTCTTGATCGATGAAGTGCTTAATTCTGGCTAACTGGTATATTTTTTGCCTTATGAGTTTTGTTAGACCTTGCAAGTGCGAGTTCCAGGTCAGATGTTGGTCAGATAAAACCTAATGTTTTGTGCCCGCTAACGTTTTCTATCTGTGATGTTTCTATACAGAGCATATGTTGTTTTTTGTCGCATTTTGTAGTTTCCATCTTGTTGTTATGAGCTTTGATTTTGTTTTATCAGTATTTATAATCATGCCATTGTTGTTGTTCCATCTAATTATATTGTTTAACTCAACCTGAAGAGCTGATTCTAGGATAATACAGTCGTAGTCACTGGTGATGGTTGGGACATGTGCTCTGAATGACTGACAGCTCACTATGAAAAATAGCACCAAGATGGACACCACAGGGGAACAGAAGTAAGGGTAAACCAAAAGAGACATGGAGAAGAACAAAAGAGAAGATGTTGAGCAATAGAGGGCTCACTTGGGCAAGAGAAGAAAAAAAGTCAAAGGACGGGCAGTTGTGAAAAACCCTTGCGGAAGCCTCATGTGCCCTGGGCACTTAAAGTTCAGAGAGAGAGAGTCACTGGTATAAACTGCAATCATTGACAAAATGGCCATAAGAAAAATGTTTAAAATGAAGTGGAAGATCATTGATATAGATAGCAAAGAGCAATGAGCATAGAATAGAACCTTGCAGAACACGAGTGTCAACTTTAGCAGAATTTAATAGAGAATTGTTGAAGGATACTACCTGTTGTCTGTCTGAAAGAAATGATGCAATTAATTTTATTAGGTCATGGTGCAGTCTATAAGCCTTTCTTTTTTTTTTTTTTTTTACAATAATATCATGTTCAATCATATCAAATGCCTTTTTAAAGTCAACAAAGATGGCACCACATAGTCTCTTATCATTTATGTTTATTAAATCTGGCTTATCCAACAATCTTACCAACTAAAGACCAATATTCATACTATCGTCATTATCAAAACTGCTCGAAAAACATATACACACACAATAACTCGTTGACGGATGCAAGAGAACAATTTAATCATAGACAGTCAATCAGGCTTTAGACCCAATCATTCCTGCCACACAGCTCTCACCAAAATGACAGAAAACTGGTTAGAGAGAGGATAAACTTTAGCAGTTTTAAAAGACTTGGGGAAATAACATTTTGCAATGCAATGATTGTAAATGTATGTAAGTGTAATGACAGGTGCAGCATAACGTAAGATCTTATTGCTAATATCATCAACCCAGCTGTATTGTTGTTTTTTAAGGATAAGAGATAACTGTAAACTTCACTGACTGTTAAGGATAGAATGTGTACATGTTTAAATTTAAAGTAAGAGAACAAATATTGTAGGATTAAACCTCGAAAAAATCGTACACAAAGCACTTTAGTGAGATGTGAGAGAAAGAAAAATCACAAGAGAATTACCTGGGATTCGAACACGGACTCCGGTAGGACGAGCAGCCGTCTAGCCACGAGAGAACAGCGTACTATCAGCTTAGCCAACTAGCACTCCCAATGTTTAAATTTAGTACATCTACTATAAAGAAATGATTGTAGTTCATGTAAGTCACATACAGGAGCTGGTATTGATGATTTAAGAAAGTTGTTTTCTTCTCTGAAATAAGTAATGATATGTGCGCTAGTGTATGCATGATTGCTGGTGGGAAAATCAAATTCTTTTCTTTTATTTGATAGGGTATTTATGGCTGTCCAAATTGATTTACTGTCTGATTTATTCTGTGCTAGATTTCTAAAGTAATTTTTTCCTCTTGTCTTATTAAATATTGAACTTTGTTTCCGAGTGAACGGTATATCCTAAAGTACTTGATTTTGTGTGCTCGGTTACGATCTCTCATGGCATGTAATATTTCAGGTGTTATCCAATGTGACTTCATCTGGTGTTTTACTCTTACCTCTTCCATTGGGATAAGCAGGTAGAGAGAGAGAGAGAGAGAAAGAGAGAGAGAGAGAGAAAATATATAAGATGGTCGAGACATGTTCGAAGATTCCTGTGCCTTCTTGAAGATTTTCCGGGTTACAAACCAACAAAGAACAGGTGTTACCAGTCACTGTCTGCTGTAGGAGTCACTGAAGAGATGTTTCTGGAGGTTATGGATGATGATCCTTTCTAACTAACTAAACATCTTTTAAATATTGCTGTTACATATTTGCAAAATTCAGCAACTTCACTCTTATCCCAAATTAAAAAAACCAGATAGCATGAAGAAAATTAATAAACTCTTAGGTCAGAGTATCTGAAGTAGATGAATAAATCATTAAAGCAAAGTTCCAGAATCAGGTCTCAGAGACTTGTGTAAAGTCAACAATCTTACATCCTTCCCGTCTCGTTAAATGTCACATAGGGCTTGCAAGATAGTTTGCCAAGTTTTCCTGTCTTCAGCGACCTTTTCAACCTCATCAAGGGATTTTACGCCTACTAATTTGGCCTATCTTAACAGTGTCCTCTTTAGAGTTTCTCATGGTTGACTTCTTTTTTTTCTTCAGATTGTGAGTTTGTTTTGAGATTCTCTGACTGTTTCTTCTCATCATGTGACAGACATATGTCCATCTCCTTTTTCTGATCACCTATTGGACAGGTTGTTGTTCGCTCATCTGCCTTATCTGCGTTGTTCTTGAAATTGTTTTACTTTATACCGAGTATTTTCCTTAGGCACTTGTTTTCAAAAGAGTCTAATTTACTGTCTGTTTCTTTAGTTGTTTTCCAGCTTTCATGTGCATAATTGAGGGTGGCTACAACATTTGAATTGAATAATCTTAGCTTGGTTTTTGTGCTTATAACTTTTGAGTGCCACATGTTATCAAGTTCAATGCTGCTTTTGCAGTTCTAACATCCTTTCTGGTGTCACCATCCTGGTCTATGTAGTTGTTGAGATATGCAAACTGGTGTACTTTTTCAACAGCTGTTCCTTCTATGTATATTTTTCCTTCTTGATTAATGAGAAGTTTCATTTTCTTTTTGTTTCTTTGTTAATTTAAAGTCCTATTTTACTAGCCAGCAAAAGATAGGTTATTTGTTTTTTTTCTTGCACTGAATTCACATTGTTGCCAATAAGCAAAATCAAGATCTTCTAGTTGGGTCCCATATACCCAATCAATGCCCGTTCTACCTGAGCAGTGTTTTCTGGTGAGAAACTCCAACTCTAGACTAAACTGGTGCAACAAAAACCACGGTATCACACAATCCCGCTTCTGAGACCCACCAAGAATACAGCCTCAAGCCCTGTTATACTCTGAACTTCTTGTGGTCCTTATGGGGACCATGGGACCTATCGAGGACCACAGGAGGATCATGGGGTGGTCTTGGTGGTAGAAGCGAACGAAGAAGAAGTAGAAGAAGAAGAAGAAGACCTGTGCAGCATTTTTTTCATTATGAAGTCTATAGAATTTTAAAAAAGCATGGGAGATAATACACATCCTTGTTTCACGCCTGTTTTAATCTGGAACCATTCGCTCATTCCTTCTTCTGTGTTGACTGCACAAATATATCCATTGTAGAGGTCCTTAATGATGCTGACAATTTTAGATGGTATTCCACATATTCTTAAAATTCTCCACAGTGAATCTCTGTGTATGCTATCAAATGCCTTTTTAAAGTCTATGAAGTTCAGTATTAATGGTTTCTGCTTTTCAATATGTTCTTCAAGTATTATTCTTAGAGTAAAGATCTGGTCGAGACAGCTTCTCACTTTTCAAAATCCTGCCTGTTCTTCTCTCATTGCAGTATCCACTATATTTTGAATTCTATTCAGAGAAACTTTGCAAAATGTTTTTGACACAACTGATAGTAAGGTTACTCCTATCCAGTTGTTGCAATCTCTAAGGTTGCCCTTTTTTTTTTTTATTTCAACAATGATTCTATTTTTCCATTAAGAAAGGACCTTTTCTTCTTTCCAAACTTTATTAAACATTCTCTGTAGTTGTCTCATGTTGTCACTATTAATAGCTTTTAACATTTTGGCTGTTATATTCATCTTCACCAGCAGTCTTGTTGTTAGCCATTAGATTCACTGTATAGCATACTGTGCTAATCACACATCTGATATATATATATATATATTGTGTATGTATGTCTTTCTTCTTTATCTAAATGTGTTTGTCTCTCTATGTCTAAGTTTTATGTAAGACCATATAAATGCCTTTGTTGATTAACATGGTCAAACTGTTACTATTATTTCTTGAACAAATTTAACTGTAAGTATATCTGTTACTTACAGCTGTATTACTTGCTGTTTACTGAATGTTGCTACACTATCACATGTCTGAATAGATTATACACTCATCAGACTAACACTCCCTAGGAACAATCATGTACTCCAATGTGGCACAACAGCAGCTATGACAAACTTCTCTTAACATATAGAATCATTACTGGATGGAGCAAGATGATGATGTGCACAGATGAGTGGCGTGTAAATCTCAAAACACACACAAGACATGAAGAATAATTCCCGATGGCTACACTCCATCAGTAGACGATCACCGACCATGAATTACAACTACATTCTAACAAGTAAACTACCCTACACCATGACATAACACACAAATATCAAACTTTCTCACTACGTTACAACTCTGCCTAAAACTACTGTATGATCTCTCCATCTCTCCATAGCTGTTACTCTCCCTCCTCTCTTCCAGTTTTATATTTCAAACCTTCACTACAAAATTCACTAAATTTTCAACATGTTTTCCCTGCTCATTGCTTTTTTTTCAGCACATGCTCTCCCTTTCCAAGGCTTCTGGAATATTCTTAATACTTTCCTCGACATGTTCAGAATTTCAGTACAGTACTCATTCACCCTAGAGATTCATTATGGAGAATTTTAAGTCTATATGGAATACCATCTAAAATTGTCAACATCATTAAGGACTTATACAATGGATATGTTTGTGCAGTCAAGACAGAAGAAGGGATGAGTGAATGGTTCCAGATTGAAATAGGCGTGAAACAAGGATGTATACTGTCTCCTTTACCTTTTGGGATTACAGTAGATTTCATAATGAAAAAATGCTGCACAGGTAACACAGGTATTGACTGGGTACATGGGACTCAATAAAAGATCTTGATTTTGCTGATGACATAACTCTTATCAGTAACAATGTGAATTCCATGCAAAAAAAAAAACAGATATCCTGTCTTCACTGGCTAGCAAAATAAGACTTGAAATTAACAAGGACAAAACAAAAATAATGAAAATTCCCATTAATCAAAATGGAAAAATACACACAGAAGGGACAGATATTGAAGAAGTCAATCAGTTTGCATACCTTGGCAGCTACATAGACCAGGGGGGTGACACTAGAAAGGAAGTTAGAATCAGAATTGCAAAAGCAGCATCGATCTTCAAGAACCTTGAGAACATATGGAATTCAAAAGTTATAAGCACAAAAACCAAGTTAAGACTATTCAATACAAATGTAATATCCACCCTCATTTATGCATGTGAAAGCTGGAAAACAACTAAAGAAACAGACAAGAAATTAGACTCTTTTGAAAACAAATGCCTAAGGAAAATACTCGGCATCAAGTGGAACGAATTTAAGAATAATGCAGAGATAAGACAGATGACTGAACAACAACCAGTCTCATGGGTGATCAAGAAAAGGAGATGAACATATGTTGGTCACTTGATGAGAAGAAATGATCAGAGAATCCCAAAACAAACTGTCAATTAGAACACAACAGGCCAAAGAAAAAGAGGCAGACCGCGTGAAACTCTGAAGAGGACATTGTTAAGAGAGGCCAAATTAACAGGCATAAAATCCCTTGATGAGATTGAAAGACTCGTCGAAGACAGGAAAAATTGACGAACTACTTTGGGAGCCCTATATGACATTTAATGGCACGGGAAGAATATAAGATAAGAGTCATTCACCCTAACTAAGCTGTGCAGCTTAGAAAGAATCTCTTGCTTTCCCTCTAGCAAGATTCATTTAAAATTAGTGCAAGGTGAGACAAAGGGCACATAATCTAACAATAAATCTAGTGGTCACTATGGGCCATAAAACTTTTAATCTA
Organism: Achatina immaculata; assembly: GCA_009760885.1. Lineage (NCBI taxonomy): Eukaryota > Metazoa > Mollusca > Gastropoda > Stylommatophora > Achatinidae > Lissachatina > Lissachatina immaculata. The sequence continues at coordinate 32,620,170 of CM019710.1, read as the reverse complement.
AGTTTTCACAATTCTATGATGAATTATCTAACTTTGCCCAAAATCTGTTCTATTTCCTAAGTGCCACGCTGTGTGGTGTAGGCGATCATTTCTCTCCACAATTCCCTGTCTTTTGCATTGATTATGAGATCCGCTCATAGACCATGCTTCACACCCATAAAACAAAAATGGCTGTATGTAACATTTAAGTACTTGGAATTTTGTTTCCAGTGACATGGATCTGCTGCACAAGATGTGTCTCATTGTCTGGAATGCTGTCTTGGCCTGAGCACGTCTGCTTTTTATTTCGTTGTGACATTTCCCATCAGCTGTTACAACTGTTCCTAAGCACCAGGACCAGATAAAATCACCAAGGAAGACTTAGAAGCATTAGGAGAGCTTGGCATAGAGATAATTACCAGATTGTTGAATGACATCTATAATAGTAACTATGTCCCATCAGACCTTTTGCAATCAATTTTCATTGCCCCACCAAAGAAACAAGGCTCAGTTAAATGTTAAGACCATCTAACCATTAGTCGTATGTGCCACATTACTAAAATCCTGCTTTGTATTGTTACGAGAAGAGTCAGGAGCAAAAACTGTTACGACCGCTTTTTTCATTCAATGTAAGTTCATCTGGGCTGAGATTTAGTTGTGGGACTGCTTAAGTTGGTTTCAAGGTTTATTAATTCTTTTGGGTGTGGTCGATTAAGTATTTCTTGGAAGTGTTTGGCCCATCTTTGCTTGTGGTCTTTACCTGATGTTAGTAGGGTGCCAGTTTTACTACAGATTGGTCTTTCTTGTGATGTAGCCTCTTTTATAGGCTATACAGTTTTGCAGTCTTCTATTTTTGTGGGTTTCTCTGCTTCTTTTGCCATAATGTCTATTAACAAATACAACATCATAAAACATTACACTTCCAAGATGTCTCTTCTCTTTTATGTGAATCCTACTGGTAAAAAGGTTGGTTGGTTGAAAACCAGTACAACAAACATCACATTTGTAAGTCCTCTCTTATGTGTTCTCTTGTGTTTTCAAAGCTACTACTGTAAGTAAAGTCAACACTAGAAATGTTCACACTATAAATCCTCTCTCTTGTATGTGTTCTCTTGTGTTTTCAAGGCTACTACTGTAAGTAAAGTCAACACTAGAAATGATCACACTATAAATCCTCTCTCTTGTATGTGTTCTCTTGTGTTTTAAAGGCTACTACTGTAAGTCAACACTAGAAATGTCACATTTGTAAGTCCTCTCTCTTGTACGTGTTCTCTTGTGTTTTCAAGGCTACTACTGTAAGTAAAGTCAACACATCACATTTGTATGATTTATCCTCTCCTTTATTTCTCTCTGATTTTATGCATATAAAGACCAGAATTGTAAAAAAAAAAACTTTAAAATTTCTATCCTGTATATGTTTTATTAAACGCAGAGGATTACAATGGACCCTTGACACAGTGCTGGAGGACCTTGACTTTGCGGACGACATTTGTCTATTATCAAGCAGTCACAAAGATATGCAAGATAAAATAAACAAGCTAACACAGAATGCAAACAACATAGGACAAAAGATCAACGTAGGAAAGACAAAGTTAAGGAAACAAAATGTGAACAACAGAAATGTACTCAGAGTAGATAACAAGTTAGTGGAGGAGGTCAACAAATTTGTATACCTTGGCAGCAGAGTAGTAGAAAATGGAGATAGCACAGAGGACATCAACAGCAGACTTACTAGAGCAAACCAGGCTTTTGCAATGCTGCAGAATATATGGAAATCAAATAAACTAAGCATAAATATAAAAATCAGGATATTTAAGAGTAATGTTCTAAATGTACTACTCTATGGAGGTGAATGCTGGAAAATCACCAAAAACATAGAAAACAAGTTGAATTCTTTCCAGACTAAATGTTTACGAAGAATTAGAAAAATATTTTGGCCAAACACCATAAGAAATAACATCTTATTAGCAGAAATGCAGATGAAACCACTGACAACAATTATTGAGGAAAGACGATGGCGATGGTTGGGACATGTGCTCCGAATGACTGACAACTCACTACCAAAAATAGCACTAAGATGGACACCACAGGGGAGCAGAAGTAAGGGTAGACCAAAAGAGACATGGAGAAGAACAACAGAAAGGATGTTGAGAAATAGAGAGCTCACCTGGGCAAGAGCAGAAAAAAAGGCGAAGGACAGGCATTTGTGGAAAACCCTTGCGGAAGCCCCATGTGCCCTAGGCACTTAAGGTTCAGAGAGAGAGAGAGAGATATGTTTTATTGTGTGCCTTCAGGTTGCTACATTGAGTAAATTCAATGCCACAAACATCTCAT
>CM019710.1:32596041-32611440 GCA_009760885.1 Achatina immaculata | reverse complement strand
CAACTGATGCCACTCCACTCAAATCAGAGAAGAGACTTAACTAACCACCTGGTGCCACTCCACTCAAATCAGAGAAGAGGCTTAACTAACCACCTGGTGCCACTCCACTCAAATCAGAGAAGAGGCTTAACTAACCACCTGGTGCCGCTCCACTCAAATCAGAGAAGAGACTTAACTAACAACCTGGTGCCACACCACTAAAATCAGAGAAGTGGCTTAACTAACCACCTGGTGCCACCCCACTCAAATCAGAGAAGAGACTTAACTATCCATCTGGTGCCACCCCACTAAAATCAGAGAAGTGGCTTAACTAACCACCTGGTGCCACTCCACTCAAATCAGAGAAGTGGCTTAACTAACCACCTGGTGCCACTTCACTCAAATCAGAGCACCCCAATGTTAGTGCCTGCACTCCTTTAATTAATGTAAACTATAAAATGTTTCTACATTGCCGCCAATAAATAACAGTTTGTTACACTGTATTGAATGTATGAGAATCCAGTAGTAAGTAATGTGTATATTTTATTAATTGTTATAAATGAGTGTGCATGCATAGAAACTGTTATAAATGAGTGTGTGTGCACATATGAATTGTTATAAATGAGTGTGTGTGCATAGGAATTGTTATAAATGAGTGTGCGTGCACAGGAACTGTTATAAATGAGTGTGTGTTCACATATGAATTGTTATAAATGAGTGTGTGTGCACATATGAATTGTTATGAATGAGTGATCGTGTTTAGGAATTGTTATAAGTGAGTGTGCGTGTTTAGGAATTGTTATAAGTGAGTATGTGTGTTTAGGAATTGTTATAAGTGAGTGTGCCTGTTTAAGAATTGTTATAAGTGAGTGTGTATGCTTAGGAATTGTTATAAATGAGTGTGTGTGCACAGGAATTGTTATAAATGAGTGTGCGTGCACAGGAATTGTTATAAGTGAGTATGTGTGTTTAGGAATTGTTATAAGTGAGTGTGCCTGTTTAAGAATTGTTATAAGTGAGTGTGTATGCTTAGGAATTGTTATAACTGAGTGTGTGTGCATAGGAATTGTTATAAGTGAGTGTGCGTGCATAGAATTGTTATAAATGAGTGTGTGTGCATAGGAATTGTTATAAATGAGTGTGTGTGCATAGGAATTGTTATAAATGAGTGTGTGTGCATAGGAATTGTTATAAATGAGTGTGCGTGCATATGAATTGTTATAAGTGAGTGTGCATGTTTAGGAATTGTTATAAGTGAGTGTGCATGTTTAGGAATTGTTATAAGTTAGTGTGTGTGCATAGGAATTGTTATAAGTGAGTTAACTACTTCACCACTCAGATGAACAAAGCTACAAGACTGAAGGTAATTAAGATGATAATCTCAGAGCTGTGTGAGGAGGTGGTGTTGGGGGAGGAACGTGCCATCACAACTGAGACTATTCACTCAACACTCAAAAGATCATGCAACACAGCCCCAGGACTGACAGCATCTGATATAGTGATATAGACAACCTGTCAGACAATGATACGTAAGATCTGGCTAGAGATTTCAACGCTAGCATCAATCAGTCACTTGCATGACCCTTGTAGAACTTTGCCTCCCTAACAGCTCTCCTGTAGGCCTCTCGATTGTAAGCAAGATGCCCTACTGCTGATGCATCCATTTGCAGATCATAAACGATGTCTTGCAACCATCTTTGCCTTGGTTTTCTTCTCTTTTTTTTCTCATTATTTGCCCTTCCAAGACTGTTTTCTCTAAATTCTCATGGCGTTTAATGTATCAAAATATTTAAGTTTTCTCTCTTTAATCCTCTTTACCAGTCAACTGTCTTCAGTATTAAGTTCTTGTAGTATGGATATATTCTTTTTTGTGTCAATGATATCTGAAAGACTCTTCTATAGCAATTACATTCAAAGGCATTTATGTGTTTCTCAGCTGTTTTGGTAAGTGTCCAGGTTTCACAGGCATATGTTGCAATGGGAAAGATGCCTTAAAAATCTTATTTTTGTAGTTCTGTCTGTTCCTCTCCACAGCTTCTTTAGTTGTTTTATTTTTTGAAGAGTGATAGGTATCTTCCTGTTAATTTCCCTCATTGTATCTCCAGTATTATTAATTAATGATCCCAGACAATCCCAGATGTAGCACTAAAAGTGGGCTTGACCATTAACCAAGATAAGACAGAGTATATGTAGATATCAAGAGACCAGAGGCAGAATGATCCAGAATATATAAATGTTGGAGAGATGACTATTAAGAAAGCAGAAACATACAAATATCTAGGCACAACCTTCAACAGAAGCAATACAATAAGTGAGGAAATTAAAATCAAAGTACAGATAGAGAATAAAATATACTTTGCTTTGCAACACCTGTTAAAATCCAAAATCATGTCCTAAAACACCAAAATAACAATCTACAAAACTATAATAAGACCAGCCATCATGTATGGATCAGAAACGTAGAGTACAACAAAGAAAGATGAACAACAATTGCAGATTTTTTAAACAAGATTCTAAGAAGAACCTTTGGACTGATAAAGGATACCAGCAATGGAGAATGGAGAGCTAGAAAGAACACTGAACTGAACAGCTTATTTAAATCCCAGTGAATTATAAATGTCTTGAAACTGAACAGACTACGCTGGCTGTGGCATGCAGAAAGAATGGAAGAGAACTGACAAATGAAAATGATGTATGCACAAGAGATGAGGGAAACAAGACCAAGGGGTAGACCAAGACAGAGATGGAAAGACAACAGAGAAGAGATATAAAAGAAACAGGCATCACCAACTGGAGAGAAAAAATTAGGAGTAGAGAGGAATGGAGGCGAACTTTATCTGCAACAATGAGACTTAATGGCTCGGAAAGCAAAGAAGAAGAAGATATTCAAAACTCTTCACTTCTTCCAATTTTTCCTCATTGATACATATTTCAGCTGCCTTATTTGTTTTGTCAGTTGTCATCAACTTAGTTTTCTTTACATTAAGATGGAGGTTTTGTTCTTCACTATTCTTACATCTTATATCCTTCCCATGCTGTTAAACGTTACATAGGGCTCGCAAAGTAGTTTGCCAATTTTTCCTGTCTTCAGCAAGTCTTTCAACTTCATCTGTTAATTTGGCCTCTCTTAACAATGTCCTCTTCAGAGTTTCACGCGGTCTGCCTCTTTTTCTTTGGCCTGTTGTGTTCCACTTGATAGCTTGTTTTGGGATTCTCTGATAATTTCTTCTCATCAAATGACCAACATATGTCCATCTCCTTTTCATCTATGAGACTGGTTGTTGTTCAGTCATCTGTCTTATCTCTGCATTGTTCTTGAATTCATTCCACTTGATGCAGAGTATTTTCCTTAGGCATTTATTTTCAAAAGAGTCTAATTTCTTGTCTATTTCTTTAGTTGTTTTCCAGCTTTTGCATGCATAAATGAGGGTGGATATTATTACATTTGAATTGAATAGCCTTAACTTGGTTTTTGTGCTTATAACTTTTGAATTCCATATGTTCTCAAGAACATCTGATTCTAACTTCCTTTCTGGTGTCACCATCCTGGTCTATGTAGCTGCCAAGGTATGCAAATTGATTGACTTCTTCAATATCTGTCCCTTCTATGTGTATTTTACTATTATTACTGACTGACATAATTAGTTTTTCCATTCCTTTTTATGCTGTGGACAGTAATACTGTGTCATCAGCATATCTAATCTGTGGTATTTCATACCCTCCAGTGAGAGATTCAATAACTTGGCACTAAGATGGCTTAAAAGAAGCAACTTCATTCATCAGGCCAAGCGTATGCGTAAGCTGATACCTGACCTTCCAACTATAGTCGCTCCATTATCATCTGTACCAGAGCATACACCATGGAAAAAAATCAGATTATACACAAATAACTATTCAGACTGAAGTGAAAGGTGTGCAGAATGGTGAGATGCAGAGCAGTCTTGTAAGATCAACAGCCACACTTAGTGTGCTAGATGACAAATATCCATGTGACACCTGGATACGTGTGTATTACAGATGGATCTGCACATAATGCCATAAAGAATGGAGGGGCAGGAGCACATATTGAATATCCAAACAACACCACTGACAAGATTTCCATACCCACTGGAAAATACTGCAACAACTATAATGCAGAAGTTAGGGCAATTATTGCTGCAGTTGAAAAACTATCAGACTCCAGAACTGATACATGCCCCATAGTAATTCTCACAGATGCAAGATCAGTACTGGAAGCTCTTCAGTGCAACAAACTACCAGACCTTAAGGATGGCTTGTCAAAAATTGGCTTACAACATGGAGTCACTTTGCAATGGATTCCCTCCCACTGTGGGATACCAGGCAATGAGAAAGCTGACCATCTGGCCAAAAGGGCACTGAAATGGAGCAACCAGATATAAAGAAACAGGCATCACCACTGGAGAGAAAAATTAGGAATAGAGAGGAATGGAGGCGAACTTTATCTGCAACAATGAGACTTAATGGCTCGGAAAGCAAAGAAGAAGAAGATATTCAAAACTCTTCACTTCTTCCAATTTTTCCTCATTGATACATATTTCAGCTGCCTTATTTGTTTTGTCAGTTGTCATCAACTTAGTTTTCTTTACATTAAGATGGAGGTTTTGTTCTTCACTATTCTTACATCTTATATCCTTCCCATGCTGTTAAACGTTACATAGGGCTCGCAAAGTAGTTTGCCAATTTTTCCTGTCTTCAGCAAGTCTTTCAACTTCATCTGTTAATTTGGCCTCTCTTAACAATGTCCTCTTCAGAGTTTCACGCGGTCTGCCTCTTTTTCTTTGGCCTGTTGTGTTCCACTTGATAGCTTGTTTTGGGATTCTCTGATAATTTCTTCTCATCAAATGACCAACATATGTCCATCTCCTTTTCCTGATCATCTATGAGACTGGTTGTTGTTCAGTCATCTGTCTTATCTCTGCATTGTTCTTGAATTCATTCCACTTGATGCAGAGTATTTTCCTTAGGCATTTATTTTCAAAAGAGTCTAATTTCTTGTCTATTTCTTTAGTTGTTTTCCAGCTTTTGCATGCATAAATGAGGGTGGATATTATTACATTTGAATTGAATAGCCTTAACTTGGTTTTTGTGCTTATAACTTTTGAATTCCATATGTTCTCAAGAACATCTGATTCTAACTTCCTTTCTGGTGTCACCATCCTGGTCTATGTAGCTGCCAAGGTATGCAAATTGATTGACTTCTTCAATATCTGTCCCTTCTATGTGTATTTTACTATTATTACTGACTGACATAATTAGTTTTTCCATTCCTTTTTATGCTGTGGACAGTAATACTGTGTCATCAGCATATCTAATCTGTGGTATTTCATACCCTCCAGTGAGAGATTCAATAACTTGGCACTAAGATGGCTTAAAAGAAGCAACTTCATTCATCAGGCCAAGCGTATGCGTAAGCTGATACCTGACCTTCCAACTATAGTCGCTCCATTATCATCTGTACCAGAGCATACACCATGGAAAAAAATCAGATTATACACAAATAACTATTCAGACTGAAGTGAAAGGTGTGCAGAATGGTGAGATGCAGAGCAGTCTTGTAAGATCAACAGCCACACTTAGTGTGCTAGATGACAAATATCCATGTGACACCTGGATACGTGTGTATTACAGATGGATCTGCACATAATGCCATAAAGAATGGAGGGGCAGGAGCACATATTGAATATCCAAACAACACCACTGACAAGATTTCCATACCCACTGGAAAATACTGCAACAACTATAATGCAGAAGTTAGGGCAATTATTGCTGCAGTTGAAAAACTATCAGACTCCAGAACTGATACATGCCCCATAGTAATTCTCACAGATGCAAGATCAGTACTGGAAGCTCTTCAGTGCAACAAACTACCAGACCTTAAGGATGGCTTGTCAAAAATTGGCTTACAACATGGAGTCACTTTGCAATGGATTCCCTCCCACTGTGAGATACCAGGCAATGAGAAAGCTGACCATCTGGCCAAAAAGGGCACTGAAATGGAGCAACCAGACATACCAATCACCTATAATCAGAAGAAAAGCATGATAAAAACCTACAGGAATCCACAAACACCACCACATGATGACTATCGCATGCTGAACAGAAAGGAACAAGTCACCATCTTCCGTCTCCGAACAGAACACAGCCAACTCCGAAGTCATATGTATACAAAGTTTAAGGTTGATACTACTAATCTATGTACATGTGCCCAGGTGCCCCAAACTATGGAACATATACTCCAGAACTATACCAACTATGAGACACTGAGAAATAATTACTGGCCCAGTGAAACCACTAAAGAAGATAAGCTGTACGGTTCCATACATGAGTTACAAAAAACAATGAAATTTGTCCAAGAGACAGGACTGCAGATATAGACAGACAATGCGAACGAAGAAGAAGAAGAAGAACAAGAAGTAGAAGATACCCTCCAGTTCTTATGGCATTGGATTACTCTTTGTCTACATCTTCTCTAACATTCATTATATTTTCAGTATAGAAGTTAAATAAGTAAGGCGACAGTATGCACCCCTGATGGACCCCTTGTTTTATGTCAAACTAAGTTGTTGTTTCACCATTTATTCTCACTGCTGCCTGTTGGTCTAGATACAGCAGTGATATTAATTGTATCACATGTGTTGGAAATCCCATTTTTTTCCATTATTTCCCAAAGTTTTTGGTTTTGTACACAATCAAATGCCTTTGAATAGTCTATAAAAGATAAATATAGATTCACGTTAAATTCTCTCCATTTCTCTATTATTAATCTTATATTGAATATATGATCTCTTGATCATCCTCCTTGCCTGAAACCAGCTTGGACCATATTTATAGCTCCTTCTATTTTCTTCCGAAGTCTACCCATTATAATTTTAACAGAATTTTACTGGCATGAATAATCAGGGCAACAGTTCTGTAGTTTGTTAATATTTTTGGGTTACCTTTTTTTGGCAGTGGTTTGAATACAGTTAAGTTGAATTCTTTCCAGACTAAATGTTTACGAAGAATTAGAAAAATATTTTGGCCAAACACCATAAGAAATAACATCTTGTTGGCAGAAATGCAGATGAAGCCACTGACAGCAATTATTGAGGAAAGATGCTGGCGATGGTTGGGACATGTGCTCCGAATGACTGACAACTCACTACCAAAAATAGCACTAAGATGGACACCACAGGGGAACAGAAGTAAGGGTAGACCAAAAGAGACATGGAGAAGAACAACAGAGAGGATGTTGAGCAATAGAGGGCTCACCTGGGCAAGAGCAGAAAAAAAGGCAAAGGACAGGCATTTGTGAAAAGTCCTTGTGGAAGCCCCATGTGCCCTGGGCACTTAAGGTTCAGAGAGATAGAGAGAGAGAGAGAGAGAGAGAGATGTCTGTTATTAGATAAGCTGATAATGCAGTATTACTGTCCACAAATAAAAAGGAATTGAAAAACTAATTGTGTCAGTTCTTAAGTGCAGGGCAATTATTGCTGCAGTTGAAAAACTATCAGACTCCAGAACTGATACATGCCCCATAGTAATTCTCACAGATGCAAGATCAGTACTGGAAGCTCTTCAGTGCAACAAACTACCAGACCTTAAGGATGGCTTGTCAAAAATTGGCTTACAACATGGAGTCACTTTGCAATGGATTCCCTCCCACTGTGGGATACCAGGCAATGAGAAAGCTGACCATCTGGCCAAAAAGGGCACTGAAATGGAGCAACCAGACATACCAATCACCTATAATCAGAAGAAAAGCATGATAAAAACCTACAGGAATCCACAAACACCACCACATGATGACTATCGCATGCTGAACAGAAAGGAACAAGTCACCATCTTCCGTCTCCGAACAGAACACAGCCAACTCCGAAGTCATATGTATACAAAGTTTAAGGTTGATACTACTAATCTATGTACATGTGCCCAGGTGCCCCAAACTATGGAACATACTCCAGAACTATACCAACTATGAGACACTGAGAATAATTACTGGCCCAGTGAAACCACTAAAGAAGATAAGCTGTACGGTTCCATACATGAATTACAAAAAACAGTGAAATTTGTCCAAGAGACAGGACTGCAGATATAGACAGACAATGCGAACGAAGAAGAAGAAGAAGAACAAGAAGTAGAAGATACCCTCCAGTTCTTATGGCATTGGATTACTCTTTGTCTACATCTTCTCTAACATTCATTATATTTTCAGTATAGAAGTTAAATAAGTAAGGCGACAGTATGCACCCCTGATGGACCCCTTGTTTTATGTCAAACTAAGTTGTTGTTTCACCATTTATTCTCACTGCTGCCTGTTGGTCTAGATACAGCAGTGATATTAATTGTATCACATGTGTTGGAAATCCCATTTTTTTCCATTATTTCCCAAAGTTTTTGGTTTTGTACACAATCAAATGCCTTTGAATAGTCTATAAAAGATAAATATAGATTCACGTTAAATTCTCTCCATTTCTCTATTATTAATCTTATATTGAATATATGATCTCTTGATCATCCTCCTTGCCTGAAACCAGCTTGGACCATATTTATAGCTCCTTCTATTTTCTTCCGAAGTCTACCCATTATAATTTTTAACAGAATTTTACTGGCATGAATAATCAGGGCAACAGTTCTGTAGTTTGTTAATATTTTTGGGTTACCTTTTTTTGGCAGTGGTTTGAATACAGTTAAGTTGAATTCTTTCCAGACTAAATGTTTACGAAGAATTAGAAAAATATTTTGGCCAAACACCATAAGAAATAACATCTTGTTGGCAGAAATGCAGATGAAGCCACTGACAGCAATTATTGAGGAAAGATGCTGGCGATGGTTGGGACATGTGCTCCGAATGACTGACAACTCACTACCAAAAATAGCACTAAGATGGACACCACAGGGGAACAGAAGTAAGGGTAGACCAAAAGAGACATGGAGAAGAACAACAGAGAGGATGTTGAGCAATAGAGGGCTCACCTGGGCAAGAGCAGAAAAAAAGGCAAAGGACAGGCATTTGTGAAAAGTCCTTGTGGAAGCCCCATGTGCCCTGGGCACTTAAGGTTCAGAGAGATAGAGAGAGAGAGAGAGAGAGAGATGTCTGTTATTAGATAAGCTGATAATGCAGTATTACTGTCCACAAATAAAAAGGAATTGAAAAACTAATTGTGTCAGTTCTTAAGTGCAGAGCAAAAGATTTTATTTTAATGCAGAGAAAACTAAATTGATGACAACTGACAAAACAAACAAGGCAGCTGAAATATGTATCAATGAGGAAAAATTGGAAGAGGTGGAGAGCTTTTAATATCTTGGATCATTACTAACTAATAATGGAGATACAATAAAGGAAATTAAAAGGACATCTGTCGCTCTTCAAAAAATAAAACAACTAAAGGAGCTGTTGAGAGAGACAGACAGAACTACAAAAATAAGACTTTTAAAGGCATGCATCTTTCCCATCACAACAAGTGCCTGTGAGACCTGGACACTTAACAAAACAGCTGAGAAACACATAAATGCCTTTGAATGTAAATGGTACAGAAGAGTTCTTCAAATATCATTGACACAAAAAGATCAAATATATCCATACTACAAGAATTTAATATTGTTGAAGGTATATAATAGGAAAAAGAAAGGAAGACCAAGGCAAAGATGGCTGTAGTTCAGCAGCCTTGATGCTGGTGGTCAGCTGTGGGTTACTGATCACTATGTCCTGCTGCATATTCAGCCTTAGAGAAATACAGAGAAAATTACATCAAATAGAAATGACACACTGTTACTTTTGTAACTTGTATCATTCAGAGACCATTCATATTTCCACAGACGGACAGAGACCATTCATATTTCCACAGACGGACAGAGGTAAAATCTGCAGACATGAGCCAAAGTGAAGAGAAAGTCTTGGTGAAGGAGGAGATAGATGAGGTACTTTAGTCAACTAATTGTAGCCATAAAACAGTTTTAATGCCCGTTATTATATTAAGTAGAGTGTGTAACATATTATTTCTCATCTCAACAGTAACCACTAAAAAGATTTCTCCATATGTTCATTATGTTTTGTAGAATGCCATAGAATGTAATCTTCCACCATTGTTTTCTGTGTACACTGTCAAATGTTTCCTCAAAGTCTAGAAAATGTGGGTTAGAAAGTTGTGTTCCATTACAGTATTTTTTTCTATGGCCAAACTGAGGCTGCAAATATGACACTGTGATACAGGCTTTATTAGCTTCTATAACAACCATTGCTGCCAAATAAAAAAACAATGTTTGTGTTAAAATTTGATCCAACTTTTCAGAATAACTTCAGCTACAGCTGTACAGACACTTGGACTCCAGTCAGTGACTGCATTAAAATGTCAGAAACTAAAAGTGAAGAAAAGTCAAAGTCATGTGTGGATGTTAAAAGTAAGTTTGTCAACTGTAACTTGATTTTGAACCACTTATACAATTTTTCCATGTACACCCATATTCTGCAACTTTATCAGCATGAATAAACTAGATCCTGAGAGATGTCTGTTATTAGATAAGCTGATAATGCAGTATTACTGTCCACAAATAAAAAGGAATTGAAAAACTAATTGTGTCAGTTCTTAAGAATAGTGCAGAGCAAAAGATTTTATTTTAATGCAGAGAAAACTAAATTGATGACAACTGACAAAACAAACAAGGCAGCTGAAATATGTATCAATGAGGAAAAATTGGAAGAGGTGGAGAGCTTTTAATATCTTGGATCATTACTAACTAATGGAGATACAATAAAGGAAATTAAAAGGACATCTGTCGCTCTTCAAAAAATAAAACAACTAAAGGAGCTGTTGAGAGAGACAGACAGAACTACAAAAATAAGACTTTTAAAGGCATGCATCTTTCCCATCACAACAAGTGCCTGTGAGACCTGGACACTTAACAAAACAGCTGAGAAACACATAAATGCCTTTGAATGTAAATGGTACAGAAGAGTTCTTCAAATATCATTGACACAAAAAGATCAAATATATCCATACTACAAGAATTTAATATTGTTGAAGGTATATAATAGGAAAAAGAAAGGAAGACCAAGGCAAAGATGGCTGTAGTTCAGCAGCCTTGATGCTGGTGGTCAGCTGTGGGTTACTGATCACTATGTCCTGCTGCATATTCAGCCTTAGAGAAATACAGAGAAAATTACATCAAATAGAAATGACACACTGTTACTTTTGTAACTTGTATCATTCAGAGACCATTCATATTTCCACAGACGGACAGAGACCATTCATATTTCCACAGACGGACAGAGGTAAAATCTGCAGACATGAGCCAAAGTGAAGAGAAAGTCTTGGTGAAGGAGGAGATAGATGAGGTACTTTAGTCAACTAATTGTAGCCATAAAACAGTTTTAATGCCCGTTATTATATTAAGTAGAGTGTGTAACATATTATTTCTCATCTCAACAGTAACCACTAAAAAGATTTCTCCATATGTTCATTATGTTTTGTAGAATGCCATAGAATGTAATCTTCCACCATTGTTTTCTGTGTACACTGTCAAATGTTTCCTCAAAGTCTAGAAAATGTGGGTTAGAAAGTTGTGTTCCATTACAGTATTTTTTTCTATGGCCAAACTGAGGCTGCAAATATGACACTGTGATACAGGCTTTATTAGCTTCTATAACAACCATTGCTGCCAAATACAAAAAACAATGTTTGTGTTAAAATTTGATCCAACTTTTCAGAATAACTTCAGCTACAGCTGTACAGACACTTGGACTCCAGTCAGTGACTGCATTAAAATGTCAGAAACTAAAAGTGAAGAAAAGTCAAAGTCATGTGTGGATGTTAAAAGTAAGTTTGTCAACTGTAACTTGATTTTGAACCACTTATACAATTTTTCCATGTACACCCATATTCTGCAACTTTATCAGCATGAATAAACTAGATCCTGATATATGCCTGTGACTTAGGAAGTATTTCTGATAATGATGTTACTAATGGTTTAGTTCTCAGAGTTAGTGTAACATTCAGCTCCACCACCACAATAAGGTTAAAAAAAAGTTTATGAACTATGAACACACATGTATAAAAAAAAAGTTTGTGAACTACAAACACAAATGTATAAACATACATTTATTGACTGACAGTTTAACCATGCTTGTAGCTAGAACATATGGTGGTGGTGGATCTCCTTGTAGTTGTGAGCTAGAAGCTCTGGCCAGCTGATGACATAGTGAAGAACTTGACTGTCCTTTGTAGTTGTTCAGTACTTGTATATAGTTTCATGTAACATATAATTCACTACATTTTAACAAAGTACACAGTGCTTGTGTTTCTTATTTTCCTGTTTTCACATTTCAGACATACAACCTGGTTTATTGAACAACCAGTCCTCCTTCCAGCTTGATGAGTACATGAAAATGGAGCATGCTGCTGAATATGTACATGAGATGAGCTGGCAGACATCAGATGTACATGAAACCAAGAACTGGCAGGCATCAGATGTACATGAAACTAAGAACTGGCAAACATTAGATACACATGAAACCAAGACCTTGCAAGAATCAAATGTACATGAAACTAAAATGGTTCAAACATCAGTTGTACATGAGAAGAATTTTCAGATATCAGATGTGCATGAGACTAATGGTGACTGTAAAATGGCTCTACAAAACAATAGGAAAACACAGACGTGTATAGGAAACAACCCTTACAAATATGTTGTTTCTGATGTTCAGTTTAATCAAGGTGGCAGTCTTAAGCCACACAAAAGAACACAAACAGGAGAGAAACTGTACAAATGTGATGTTTGTGGTGCTCAGTTTAATCGTGGTAGTAATCTGCATGCACATAAAAGAACACATACAGGAGAGAAACCTTACAAATGTGACATTTGTGGTGCTCAGTTTAATCATGTTGGAAATTTGCAGAAACACAAAAGAACACACACAGGAGAGAAACCGTACAAATGTGATGTTTGTGGTGCTCAGTTTAATCACGGTAGCAGTCTTAAGGCACACATAAGAACACACACAGGTGAGAAACCTTACAAATGTGATGTTTGTGGTGCTCAGTTTAATCGTGGTAGTAATCTGCGTGTACATAAAAGAACACATACAGGAGAAATGCCTTACAAATGTGATGTTTGTGGTGCTCAGTTTAGTCAGAGTAGCAGTCTTAAGGCACACATAAGAACACATACAGGAGAGAAACCTTACATATGTGACATTTGTGGTGCTCAGTTTAATCATGTTGGAAATTTGCAGAAACACAAAAGAACGCATACAGGAGAGAAACCTTACAAATGTGATGTTTGTGGTGCTCAGTTTAATCACGGTTGCAGTCTTAAGGCACACATAAGAATACACACAGGTGAGAAACCTTACAAATGTGATGTTTGTGGTGCTCAATTTAATCACGGTTGCAGTCTTAAGGCACACATAAGAATACACACAGGTGAGAAACCTTGTATAAGTGATTGTGTGTGTTTAGGAATTGTTATAAGTGAGTGTGTGTGTTTAGGAATTGTTGTAAGTGATTGTGTGTGTTTAGGAATTGTTATAAGTGATTGTGTGTGCATATGAATTGTTATAAGTGAGTGTGTGTGTTTAGGAATTGTTATAAGTGAGTGTGTGTGTTTGTTTAGGAATTGTTATAAGTGATTGTGTGTGCATAGGAATTGTTATAAGTGAGTGTGCGTTGTTTAGGAATTGTTATAAGTGAGTGTGTGTGTTTAGGAATTGTTATAAGTGAGTGTGTGTGTTTAGGAATTGTTATAAGTGAGTGTGCTTGTTTAGGAATTGTTATAAGTGAGTGTGTGTGTTTGTTTAGGAATTGTTATAATTGATTGTGTGTGCATAGGAATTGTTATAAGTGATTGTGTGTGCATAGGAATTGTTATAAGTGAGTGTGCTTGTTTAGGAATTGTTATAAGTGAGTGTGTGTTTAGGAATTGTTATAAGTGAGTGTGTGTGTTTAGGAATTGTTATAAGTGAGTGTGCTTGTTTAGGAATTGTTATAAGTGATTGTGTGTGCATAGGAATTGTTATAAGTGAGTGTGTGTGCATAGGAATTGTTATAAGTGAGTGTGCTTGTTTAGGAATTGTTATAAGTGATTGTTTGTGCATAGGAATTGTTATAAGTGAGTGTGCTTGTTTAGGAATTGTTATAAGTGATTGTGTGTGCATAGGAATTGTTATAAGTGAGTGTGCTTGTTTAGGAATTGTTATAAGTGAGTGTGTGTGCATAGGAATTGTTATAAGTGAGTGTGTGTGCATAGGAATTGTTATAAGTGAGTGTGCTTGTTTAGGAATTGTTATAAGTGAGTGTGTGTGCATAGGAATTGTTATAAGTGATTGTGTGTGCATAGGAATGTTATAAGTGATTGTGTGTGCATAGAAATTGTTATAAGTGATTGTGTGTGCATAGGAATTGTTATAAGTGAGTGTGCTTGTTTAGGAATTGTTATAAGTGAGTGTGCTTGTTTAGGAATTGTTATAATTGATTGTGTGTGCATATGAATTGTTATAAATGAGTGTGTGTGCATAGGAATTGTTATAAGTGAGTGTGCATGTTTAGGAATTGTTATAAGTGATTGTGTGTGCATAGGAATTGTTATAAATGAGTGTGTGCATATGAATTGTTATAAATGAGTGTGTGTGCATAGGAATTGTTATAAGTGAGTGTGTGTGCATGTTTAGGACTGAAAGATAAATATTATCACTGAATGTCAGGTTAATAGTTGAGGATTTAAAGTTCACATCTCAGCATTAAGCACTAAAAATATTTCTCTTTATGTTCATTATGTTTTGTAGAATACCGTAAAATGTAATCTTCCACCATTGTTTTCTGTGTACACTGTCAAATGTTTCCTCAAAGTCTAGAAAATGTGGGTTAGAAAGTTGTGTTCTATTACAGTATTTTTTTCTATGACCAAATTGAGCCTGCAAATATGACACTGTGATACATGCTTTATTAGCTTCTATAACAACCATTGCTAGCAAATATGACACTGTGATACAGGCTTTATTAGCTTCTATAACAACCATTGCTACCAAATATGACACTGTGATACAGGCTTTATTAGCTTCTATAACAACCATCACTACCAAATACAAAAAAACAATGTTTGTGTTAAAATTTGATCCAACTTTTCAGAATAACTTCAGCTACAGCTGTGCAGACACTTGGACTCCAGTCAGTGACTGCATTAAAATGTCAGAAACTAAAAGTGAAGAAAAGTCAAAGTCATGTGTGGATGTTAAAAGTAAGTTTGTCAACTGTAACTTGATTTTCACTTTTTTAGTCCCAGAGTTTACTTTCTTTCCCCTTGGGTCAGGTTTTGGAATGTGCAGGAAAGAATGTCAGTAATAGAAGGGTTTGGTGAGGGCTGGTTCAGTTAGTGAGTATGTAGTTGATGTGGATAATGTACCTTCACAGTTTTCATGTTGGTGGT